>CP053466.1:213161496-213238208 GCA_022644695.1 Cenchrus purpureus | reverse complement strand
ACTCATCATGTACATCATATCTTTTTAAAAGCATCCTGAAGAGTCTTTCTAAATTTTACTTTTTAAATCATTATTTAAAGAGTCATTTGCATAAAAATTGTTTTTTTAGTTTTTACTTTTAAATATTTTTATATATCTTATGCGCACTGAGAGTTATTCTCGCCTTCTATATTTGAACAAAGGAAAATCTAGAATGAAGATAGCTTTATTTGGATTTTTAGATAAGGAACAGAGTTCCGCCTCAATAGCTCAAGGAACTATCTCAAGGCCAACAGATACAACTCACACACCCATAATAAGACATAGGCTGTGCAGTTCAAACCAACTCAATCAAGCACCCTTACAATGCACGATAACATTCAAAGTACAGTTACATCTCAAAGTAAAACTAGTTTCCGATACGCTTAAGAGCATTCCACCCACACTTATGAAATACCTCCAGCCACAAACCTCTCTTGCATGACAACCTTCTTTCGAATAATTCTCCCACCTTGTTTAGAGAGGACAGACCAACTCCCCGATCCGTAACGCCCCCTAAATATCACCTCCGCAAAATAGACTTATATTGTGACTTTTGAAATACCAAATCATTCCTACTGATCCACAAGGCCCAGCATATCGCCGCCAAACCGATCAGCACAAGGTTCCTTTGCTTACTCGAAAAACTTCTAAGCCAAGGACCAAAAAGATGCTCCACTCCTCGGTTTTTAACCCCAAAAGTAAAACACACACTTCCCCATAAGTTGAGCCATGGGACAATCAAAAAGAGGTGTTGAATTGTTTCGCCTCCGCACAAAAGCAGATTTTGTACACCCTTCCATTGTCTTTTAACTAAATTGTCCTTAGTTAACACAACCCCATTTCTAAGATACCAAAGGAAGATTTTAATCTTCAAAGGGATCTTGGCTTTCCACGCCCAACAATTGACCGGAGTCCCTTCTCTCAAAACTATGTCATTGTACATATTCTTCACCGAAAAATTCTTATTGGCCGTCCAAATGAAGGAGTCCTTGCGATCATTAAGATTCACCATCAGGACATTCCCACTAGCTCGAGCCATTTGTCCCAATTGTCCCCACTAAGGCATGTCTAAAAGATACATTCAGGGTGTAGTACTTAGTACTTGGGCAACCGACATATTTTTCTTTCTCACTATTTTGTAGAGACTTGGATATTTTACCATCAAAGGATCTTTCCCTAACCACAGATCCTCCCAGAATCTAGTCTGGGAGCCATCTTGAACTCTAAACCTACCTCTCAGAGCACAAGATCTTTGACCTCCATTAACACCTGTAAATGAGAAGTCCCCCTTCTTTTTCTCTACTTGTGATAAGCGTTCTTCCCTTAAGGTACTTTTTCTTGAGCACTTGCTGCCACATTCCATCCTCATTGAGTAACTTGACAATCCACTTACTCAACAAGCATTTGTTTTGGGTATCCAAATCAATAATACCCATCCCCCCGACACTCTTTGGCTTATGCAGAATGCTCCATTTGGCCAACCTATATTTCTTTTTGTGCTCATCACATTGCCAAAAGAATCTGGATCTATAATAGTCCAACTTCTCCAAAACACCTTTAGGTATTCTGAAGAAGGACATCATAAACATTGGTAAGCTTGACAAGACCGAGTTAATAAGGACAAGCCTCCTCCGATGATAATAGTTTACCCTTCCAACTACTAAGCTTTTTGAAATCTCTCTTCAACTATCCCTCAATCCCTATTGAAAAGTCTACTAGGACTCATAGGGATACCTAAGTATCTAAAGGAAACTCACCCTCTTTGCATCCAAAAAGCCTCACATATTCCGCAACCTCTCCTTTGTATCCCCAAAGCAGAATAATTCACTTTTATGGAAGTTGATCTTAAGACCAGATAACTTTTCAAAGGCACTTAGTACTAATCTCAAGCCTTTGGCCTTCTCTAGATCATCATCCAAAAAAAGAATCGTATCATCTGCATATTGCAATATTGAGACCATCCTCCACTAAGTGAGGAACCACCATCAAAGAAACCCCATGCCTTTTGACCTCTCAATCAACACGGCCAACATATACGCAACTAAATTGAAAAGAATGGGGACAAAGGATCGCCACCTTAAACCTTTCTTGGTTTGAAAGAAGTGACCCAAGTCGTCATTCACTTGCACACATACACTTCCTTTGAAACCACTCTCTCCATCCATTGACACCACACATTGAAACCCTTCATCCTAAGGACTTTGCAAGAAGTCCCAATTAACCTTATCATAGGCCTTCTCAAAATCTAGCTTGAGAATAAGGCCTTTCTGCTTTCTTTTCCATGGATGGTTTCATGCAAAACTACCACTCCTTCCAAAATATATCTTCCGAGGAAAGCCGATTGCGAAGGTTTGGTAACCCTACATGCCACCGGCGTGAGTCTGTTTGCCAAGACCTTTGTAAAGATCTTAAAGCTAACATTAAGCATGCCAATGGGCCTATATTGCTGAATTCTCTTGACCTCCTTCTCCTTTGGAAGTAACGTATTGTTCCAAAATTGAGACAAAAAGAGGTAGATTTCCGTATGGAAGTCTCGGAACATATGAGGTCATCCTTTATGAGACTCAAAACACCGTAGAATTCAAGGAAAACCATCGTGTCCCCAAGCCTTATTATGCTTCATTTGAAAATGGCCTCTCGATTTCCTTTTCGGAGAAAATTCAGCCACTAGCATCTCACTCTCCGTATCGGTGACTTGAGGAATATCCTCCACCAAAGACTCATTGAGTGATAATCACGACCACGAACTTCCAAAAGATTCTTATAATATTTAGTGATATAACTCTTAATTTGTTCCTCCTTCAATAACTCCTTCATCTTGTTCAAGCGGAAGATTCTAGTCTTCCTCCTTTTTCACCATATGGAAATACTTATTGTTATCCCTTTTAAAATTTTAGTTGTCTTAGCTCTTTGAAACCATTTTATCTCTTCTTCCCTGAGTAATTGCGTAATTCTTTCATGAATACTCTGTTTTAAGTCCCATTCACGCTGACTTAGCAGCTGGGACTCCGCTTTCTTATCTAGTTCCTCAGCTTTCCTCAACAATTCTTGCTTTTCTTTCTTATAAGCTCCATTCATATTCTTTGCCCAACCCCTCAAAAATTGTCTCAATCTTCTAATCTTGTTTTGCCACCTTTGCATCGGGGTGCTGCCTCTGGTCTCTTTGTTCCAGACTTCAGAGACCAACTCAAAAAAGCCCTCCTTCAGCAACCAACCCAGCTCAAACTTGAAGGGTGGTTGTTTCTTGGGTTTGGCTTTTCTCTGCTTAGCGAGAGGTGTATGATCTGAAATTTCCTGTTAAGGGCCTCCACTGTCGCCAGTGGGAAATTCTGCTCCCATTCCGTACTAACCAACACCCTGTCCAGCCTCTCATATGTAGGTACCCTACGAGAGTTAGCCCATGTGAACTTACGACCAGACATCTCTATCTCTCGGATCCAAGCTATCAAGAAGGGCCATCTACCCTCAAATCTATCATTATTTTTTTCACTGCTATTTCGAATGATATTAAAATCTCCCCAATGCACAAAGGTAGCTTCTCATTATCACGCTTGCACTAGCTCGATGAAAAGATTCCTTGAATTCTGGTTGGGCCGCCCCGTACACAGCCACCAAAACCCATTTAAAATCACTCTTCCTATCTCTCAAACTGAATTTCACAAAAAATCCCCATCATCAATACCCACATCCAACACATCTAGGTTAACCCCTAGCAAAATCGCTGATCTCCCATGAGGTGCAGTCCAATGCCACACAGTTCCTCCCCACTAAAATTATTTAGTGAATCTTGGGAAAGTCCTTCTTCGTCTCCAAAAGAGCAATAAACGCTAAGTTTTGCTCCTTGGAGGTCTCTCTTAGAAATCTTGTTTTAGCCAAGTCACTAAGACCTCTGCTATTCCAAAAGATTCCTTTCATTTGGCACCTTTTTAGAAAATTTCACCCTTCTTATTTTGCAAGTCTTCTCAAGCACGACTTAGCGTGAGACTTGCCCTTACGACGAGATCATCAAGTTCACTATTTAAAGGAAACTTGATTCATCAAAAACTCTTCCATTAAATCACCACATAAACTTCTTAGAGCTTTTTCTCCTATGTCCTCCCAACTCTCCTCCTCACTATCATAATCCCACCAAGCCTCATCAAACCCCCATCACCCCCACTTCCCTATCCGACTCAAGATCCAACAAGTTATATAGATTAATGTCTTTTCTAAACTAGATTCCCTAGGTTGAGTCCCTATGTTTTGTAAACAATCTAAAGCTAGGTCTTTATTTACCGAAAATAAAGATGTGGATAAGGATTACCTTCATTGAACTCTAGGTTCTTCCGCAACCCTCTCCTCGGCCTTAGCCAAGACGTGCTCATCCTTAGACCACCGAAGTCTCGGACTAGCCACGACTGCACCTTATTTAGCCTCAGAGACGCGCCTCCATGATCCGATCACCCATCTCCACCTCCTCCATGTCCCCACCTCACCATCTCAAGCACCTCCTTCTCCCATGCCCATCCTCCTCCTCACCCATCACTTATCCACCACCTCATCAAGAACATCACCATGCCTTGTTTCTATCTCATCCGCCTTTGCTCTCAAAAAGGCCTCAAACTCCTTCTTTGACATGTTCGAACTGCTCCTTCCATGACATAAAATCATCCACAACACCCTGTGTTCTTAGCCACCCCTCCTCCACACCTCTCTTCTTTTCTTGCACCCTCTCCGCCCCTCCTCCCTCTCCTCCTCTCTGCCCTCCTCCAAAAGAGCCCTCCTACCTTCTCCCTCACTCCCAGCCACAAACTCCGCCTCCTCACCATTCTCATCAATACCCACCTTCTCCACCTCAAAGTCCAACTCAAAATAGTGATCTCCAATAACCACATCAAGTCGCCTCGGGATCAAACTCGGGTTAAGGACATGCCCACAAGAACACGCCAAAATTGTTCTTCCTAGTAGTCTCCATATCCACAATCTGAGTGGAGCCAAGCATAGACCCAACCGCCCACAACTCGAGAAACTCGTAGAGCTCCTTCCGCAGCCCAAACACCCTAATCCATACCTTGTAGCAAGTACCCACTTCTTTCTCCCCGCCACAACTCAAACTTCAACCTAGCCTCACGAACACCATCCCCTTAATGTCAAGACCCCAAAAGCCACCGCCTCTGCAACTCCACCTTTGACGGAATTTGGCCAAAAGGAGCTCTCGCCCTGAGCCTTAAGCTCCCAAGTCCACTTCCCTGGAAAAAAGCCTCTCAAGCTGCCTCTTCACCTCCTCCATAGACACTCTTCCCCTCCACCTCAATACGCTACCGTCTAATCCTTTTTAGCTCTATGCGTGGAGGACACTAATGTGATAAAACCCAAGACCATGCACCGTGATAGCCCACAAAGATGTGCCACCGCCTCGGTAACTTTAGAATGGGGCACTTGTAGTTAATATGATCATTGTGCTTATCACATCACACAAGAATCTCCGCCTTGCGGGCCGCAAATGCCCTCTCTTGGTACAACGAGAGCACTTTACCCCGCCAGATCTCCTCTCTGCTCTTCCCCATCCTCCACCCTCGCATCACCACGTCACCATCATCACGCCCCTGCTGGGCATTCAACAACTCCTCCGCCTCATTGCACCAAGTCGCCTATGCCTCCGGCCTCCTCAGACCTCCACACGACGCCGCTCTTCCCTAGCACCCATCCCGCCCGCCTGCGGCCTCTGCCACCACGACTCACCCGGCCACAAGCATCCCGCGACCACGCCGCCCAGACCTCCTCGCCACCGGAGCATAGTCCTCGCCAACAAAGGATCGCCCAGCACTTCCTCCATGCCTCGCACTATGTCCCCGCATATCGCCCGCCTGGGGCCCCGCCCATACACGCCAGCCGCACTCGCCCCATCGGCCTCAGCTCACGGTCCTCGCTGCCTAAAACCGCGGTCCATCCACGCCTCGGCCATGGCGGGCGGCGCGCGCTTTGATGGGAGTCCGACTGCCACTGACGAAGGCCCTCGCAATCGCAGCGCCCGGAGAGCGAGAGAGCCCGGCGGAAGCGGCGCTTCGGCGAGACATCGAAGGGAATGCGAAACGGTTCGTATCCTCCTCCGTCAACAGAGCCCTAAAGCCACCGAGCCTCGAAACCACCTGCCCTGCGCCACGGCTCAAACCGCCCAATAAAACAGACATAACGTGGCCCAAGCGTCACCGTAATGAACGTTTCTTTTGAATTTCAAACATGATCCGCTGGAGGCTTTTCTCCATCACCGGAATCGGCGGTCGACGCCAAGCGAGCCTGACCTGGCCCCAAAACTCCGAAAGCTCTGCAAGAGTGCGACTTCTCCCATCTCCGCGCCAATCCAGCAGAGAGTCCCTAGGGAAATGGCTTGAATGACACGATCATGAGTGGACCTCGCCACGGTTTGCGGCCGCCGGCCGCCGCACCATCTTAGGGTGTACCTCCGACCGACCCGCCCCGCCACGCGCAACGTATCTCCTCGCTTCCTCCGACCGGCCAATTAGGCGGACCTCCGCTTAGCGGGCGGAGTGCTCCCAACCGAGCCGCAGTTCTCGACGTCCGGCGACTCGCCGTGAGGGCCTCTCCTCCGAGCTCATCATGCCGCCGCCGTAACCGGAGCCATCACGGCAGGCAGACGCCTGAATGCGCGGACAACGAGCCCACACTCGAGCACACGTAACTAGCTTCCGCCTCGACGCCCCTGGCCCGAGCTCCCGCCCAACACCCTCTCTCTCGCCGGACCTGCAAACAAGAACGACCTTACCTCGCCGACCCATCGCGCTCGATGCCGCCCACGCCGCGCCAACGCCAACCTCCGTCTTACACACCGCTGGCCGCACCCGCCCTCTCTCGCTCTCCATTCACTCATATGGCGATCATGTCCAATCACTTTTCCCTGTTTTGACATGTCCCTGTCATCGATAGCTTTATTTGGATGAGTAGTTTTTCATCAAAATTTGTATTCTTACCATTTAGAAAGGACAGTAAGAGTCTCTTGAAGATGTTCAGTCTTGTCGATTATGATACAGTTCAGTAGGAGCAACATTCGTTTTTAGGATACAAGAGTCTCTTGAAGATATGTTCATCTTGTCGATTATGATACAGTCAGAGGAGCAACATTCGCTTTGTTTGCATCTCAAGTATGTAGGCGTTTGGGCTTAGGCACATATTAAGGGTGCGTTTGGTAGGGCTCCATGCAGCAGCGCTCATACGTGTCATGGAGCGGATTCTCTGAAGGAGTTGAATCCGTTTGAAAAACGTTTGGCAAAAACTTCTCCGGCTGTAAACGATGGATAAGACGTGAAAAGTCCATAATGCCCTTCCTTTTCTTTTTCTTTTCTTTTTATTTCCTTTTCTATTTTTTCTTCTCTATTATTTTTTCCTTTTCCTCTCCCTTCTTATTCTTTATTTTTCTCCTCTCTTTCCTTATCCTTCTCTCCTCCCACGTCCTCATTCGCGATCGCGCGCGTCCACCTCGCCTCCGCCTCCACTCCCGCGCCCACCGCGCCGTCCGCCCACGCGCCACGCACCGGATCGAGCTCCTCCGCTCCGATCGAGGCCCGCGCCCGGATTGACCTCGCCGCCTTTGATCGAGCGCGGAGATCCCCCGCCATGGAAGCGCCTCGCCTCCGCACGGGCCGGGTTCTCGCCTGGCCACCGGCGACCGGGTCGACGTGGGTTCGCCGAGGGCTCCGCCGCGGTGATGATGGCGAAGCGCGGGCGTTTGGTAGGGCATCCAGAGCCGTCGCCGTCCGTCTCCATCGCCGGCGGCCTCCTCCGCGGCGCCCGTCAGTGTCGGCACGCTGGGCCACCTCCTTCCCGCGCCCAACCGCCGGACTCCTTCCCTGCTGCAACCGCCCACGCCTGCAAAGGAGGGAGGAATCGCGAGCGCGGGAGCTGGTTTTTCAGCTACCTCCCGCCTAGAGTCGGGGTTCCCGAGGCGCTTCTCCCGCGGAGCCGTTTCTGGAGGCCGTTTGGTAGGGCTCCGTCCAAAACAGCTCCCGAGCTGCTGGAGAAGCCCTACCAAACGCAGTTGGATCCAAAGTGCTTCTGTCCTTTTCTAAAAACAAGTACGTCTTCAGGAAAATACTAAATAAATCGCTCCTTTCCTTCCATACTAACACCCTTTCCTTTCGTACTAACAACCTGTCCAACGAGTGTTGTGTATTTGGTGATGTTAAAAAACATCTCCAAGAGTCTTTGTAAATTTTACTCTCTAAATCATTATTTAAAGAGTCATTTGCATAAAAATTATCTTCTGTAGCTTTTCACTTTTAAATATTTTTATATATCTTATGTGTAAAAAACACCCTTCTCAGCACAGAGGCAAGCATTTCCCTGTAGGGCTTCTCAGGTTGTTATCAACAGGAAAGTCCAAATCACTATCGTGAACTATGAGCAAAGTTTGATAACCTCCTACCCCCCAAAACCCGTTTTTGTTTTGTTGACTAATGACGCCACGCGAGTTGTACATCGTGGCAACATCTTTAGAGCTCACAAACTCCCTCCCGAACCGGCCCAGGTGCCTATCTCTTCTTGTTGTTCATCTCCCGGCGGAGAGGTGAGGTCTAGGATTCGTGGAGTGGCTTCAGGACTGCAAGGAAGATTATTCCGGCGAGCTCGTGGTCCTCGACAAGCGACGAGAGCTCTCTGGTCTTGTACTGGAGAAGCCTCTTTAGTACGATTCCGCACAAAGAAGCAAGCAGCAGGATCTTCTGGAGCGATTCGAACCCAGGTTACACTTGCGCAAGAGCACAGGTAAGTAGCAAATTAGTTCAATTCTTAGGTTTGTTGGTTGGATTTAATTCTACTATCAACTGAACTGTCAATTTGGTAGGACGGTGGGTGTGAGATGCGCATGGAACTAGACGCCAAAACAGAGACCGGAGGAAAAAGGAAAAATGCTTCTTTCATCTCTACCACTATAAAATCCACCAGTTCAAACTTTTCTAAAGCCACACAAACAAATCACCTCAACAGTCATTACAAACCTAAGTACACTTAACTAATTGCACCAAACATCTACTTTCTCTCACTCACCCACGATCCAAAGGTCCAAATCACGCAAACATCAACTTTCTCTCACTCACCCACGATCCAACGGCTCGCTCCTCCGGATCAAACCTCACCCCTCCCCACTCATCCTCTCGGTCCCACACGCCGCGCGCCCCTCCCGCACGCGAGTCCTCCTCGGGAGGGGAAGTCGCGACCCTCTTTCCTCCCGTGACCTCTCTCTCTCCCTCGCCCCTTTCCACGCCGGTCTGCTCCCGCCTCGCTCTCTCCTCCCAGTCCCCATCCGCTGCCTCTCCCTTCTCCCTCCTCGACGTGGTTCGGCGAGAATGTCGTCGGGGACGGCAGGCGCGGATCCGGCGGCGGCGGCGGTTCCCATCTCTCGTTTTCTATTTTGTTCATCTTGGCACCTCCTGAGATCCTGCGGAGGGACGGCGCTCCCGGCATGCGCGGCTGGCTGCAGGCCCGGCGAGGCTCTGCCTGTGAGCCGCGGCGGGCTCCGCGCGGCCGGACCTGCACGGCGGCGCGGTGGACAAGGCCGCGGGTGGGCGACGGCAACGAGACGGTACGGCGCGCGGCTGCGGCGGTTGGGCGGTGGCCCGCTGCACCTCAAGAACACCAGGGCAAGACGATGTGCTCGACATCGGCGCGGGAGGTGACAGTGCGGCGGCGCGGCACGCCTTCGACAGCGACCACCGCGATGGCGACCGCCCCTTCTCGCCGGTAAGCTGCCTCCTTTCCTCTTCCCTCCCTCTAGCCCTAGGTTTCTTGCTTCCTGTGTCTTCCCTAGGCGGCGAGGTTGTAAGTGGGCTCAGAGGGCCTTGACGGCCACGGCCGTGGCGAACGTAGCGGCTGCTGCGCGCACTGCTTGCTCATGGAGCAGCGCATCGGTGAGCGCGGCTGCTCGGCGGTGGGCGCTAGGCCGGGCGAGTTCTCATGTCAGGGGCGGGGCGCACTGGCCGGCGTGGGTGCTCCGCCCCGAGGAACTCCGGCGTCGGTGATGGCCCTGTACTGCCCCAAGCAGCTGCGTTCTACACAGCTAGGCGGTCCTTGGCAGATTATTCATATTAAATGCATATCAAATTTTGTTCTGCATCTTCCTGCGCAGCCAACGACGACTCCCAGGAGCATGATGCTAGCCTCGCCACTAATTATGGTTTGCAATGTCACTATCTGGTCACTAGGTGTTTGACACAATGTTTATGAGAGGAAATTATTCTCCATAGATATTTCTTTTTTATGTCAATGATTTTAGATGCAAAGATCCTGTTTTGAGTAATTCTGTTTTACTAATGCCTTGCCTCTATGCATGAATGGAAGTGGGTTCAGGTTCACAGCTATATATGCAATTGACAAGTAGATCTACTAATCAAGATGCAAATAGGAAGAAGGGAAATTCAAGCTGCTATCCTTGCCTAAGGTAAGATAATAATTTAACTTTTGACATTTTAAATACTTCGTAACAAACCACATGAAGGACAATGAACTTTTTATGCTCTGTGATTAAGCTAACCATATATTGCCCTGTTTGTTGCATGTTATAACCTGATGTAAGCATACTTCTCACAAGGTAACTATAAACATCTTGGCAAGGTAAATACCACCAGATGAGGATTAGGATAGTTCAGCTCATCACCCATTTCATTTCCATTGTCAGGAATTGCAGGCTTGTCCCACGACATAAAAGTCAAAAAGCTTGTTTTCATTAATAAATATCTAAATCAATCATGCTTATGTTCTTTATCCCCTTCTCCAGTAGCATTGGTCTGTTGCTGCCACACCTTCTGCAACATATGGTTGCCATTTCGCTCTTGCAACATATGAATGAGAGTTACAATTGTTTCTACACCTTTCCATTTCTAGATTACCCCTCCATTTCTACAATTGTTTCTACCGGCGGGATGCATCTGCCTCTAAGTCAATGGTCAGATCCCCTTAAAATGAACCTGTCAATTGATTTATCATATATCTTCAATGTTTGCAGTGCGGAAACAAAAGCATCATGTCCCAGCAACTAATTTAAGTAGAGCTAATAGAATTGATCTAAATGATATTCTGTAAATAGTGGTCCAGCCTTGTTGTCACACCCAATTTTACAAGGAAAACCGAATGCATCTCATATGTGCGCCAGATCAGATTACACACATACGATAGACAAAAGAGTGTAATACCATAACTGTAATCAAAACGCATGGAGTTTAACCGATACAATATTCATTTATTACACTCGGGACGGTGGACACGAAGGTCCAATAAAACAACGATAACTAAACGAGTGACTTGACTTCATCTTCCACGGGCATATGGTAGGGATCCGCATGCCTTAGAACTCCTCAAAGTCGCTCCAAGTACTCCTCACCGTTGTTCTCCTCTGAGCGGCTGAGCACTCTTATGGTTGGAGCTCGGCAAGTGGAAACATGCAAGGCTACCAAGGATAGGCTATGGTTTCTGAGGTTAGCATTTTATAAGTTGGTCAAATTTTAGTTAACACACCTAGTTACTAGATGTAAGTTTATACCAACCCACTTAAGCTTTAAAAGACATCCCAAGCCCAAAGACCCACAAGATCCACGATTTACATCCATCTTTAAGTTTGATTATCATGTGAGGGTCCAAGCCGCTCTTAGTGAGCACGGTGATCGATCGATTTTAACTCTGCAGAGGTTGTACACTTTACCCACAGCTCGTGTTCCCCATGTTGCGGGTTAGCTAGACCCTTAAACACTTCCAAGGTGAGTGGCTAGGGGTCCACTACGAAGCCTTTACAAAGGAAAGTAGAGAAACCAACAGCCGCAGCGATTCTGGCCGGAGCGGACCATAACCCTCCCTAATGGTCAGCACCTTAGCAAAGTGCTACCCCAAAAGAACCGGGCTATACCCTTCAACTCCGCCCCTGTGCCCCTCTCGGAAAAAGGCTATCGAGATAAATCCACTCTCCTAATTAATTGGCTAAGCGAGCCATGTGGGTGTGGTTGTCTTTGTTATCTTGGGTGGTTCTCCATGTTCCATTTAAGTATATGATCTTGTCTTAAACACAACCAGCATTTCATAAACATAGAAAGGCGTAACATAAAAACCATTGTAACCAGCCCAAGTTTAGCAACTAAGCAATTATCTACCCAAAACATTTGTTAAGCAGGGGTTGATCAAGGTAATAGGGTGAAACATCTAGTCATGTCCTTAAAAGGTGATTTGCCCATCAATTTAATGC
The DNA here is from genome assembly GCA_022644695.1 of Cenchrus purpureus. NCBI lineage: Eukaryota > Viridiplantae > Streptophyta > Magnoliopsida > Poales > Poaceae > Cenchrus > Cenchrus purpureus. Next base: position 213,225,967 of record CP053466.1, on the reverse strand, counting down.
ATAGCAACAAGTAAAGTAAACATTGTGTAACATGCGATTATATAGGTTCAAAAAGAATATGCGAGAGGGGAAAAATCCACTTGCCTTCCTCTGACGAGTATCTTCTTCTTCGTAGGCAGGCTCTTCTGATGATCGTCTCCAGCGGGAGCTCGGGGCAAGCAGCACGATATCTACGCACAAGCATATACAAACAAACAATAAATAAACAGTACACCAAACAGTTCCAAAAGCTAAAAACACGCTGTTTAAAAGATTCTATTCTGAGACGATCATTTCGGTATATAGAACGCTAAAAACGGAGTTAAAACATGAAAGATATGATTAAAACAAGTTACAGGGACTTTTCTGTAAGAAAACTAAGCCTCTGAGGACTAATATGAAAGAAACCAGGACTAAAAACATAATTTCATATAAAAACAGAGGGTTTATATGTAAAAAGAAGTGAAAAAGGACCTCGTAAAGGAATCTAGAAAAGGCGGGGCTAGATCATAAAGATCGAGGACTTGTGTAAGGATTCTTGATGGTGGAAGGACCGGCATGAAAACTAGAAAGTTCGGGGCTCTTTAAAAGCGGTTGAGTGGATCGTCGATCAACGGCAGCCGTGGCGATGGACGCCGTGAGCCCGGCTCACGGGTCCACGGTGGACCGGCCAAGGGTACTCCCGTTTAGATCGGACCGCCCGTGCGCCACGCCCCGGCCTGCCAGCCGGGGCGCAAGGGCGAGCAGAGCGGCTTTCAGCAGCCGGAGCTCGGAGAGGGTTCCGGCCACCATCGCGGTGGCCGGGCGAGCGCAGCAGCGAAGTCAGGCGTCTGGCGGCGGCAGAGATGCCATGGCATGGCCGGTGGCTCGTCGGCGTGCGCGGCGGCGGCGATATCACGCCGGCGCATGGCTCATGGCGGCTTTAACGCGACGCCGGGCGACAACATACGGCGTGACCGCGGTGGCTTAGCGGGCACCATGGCGGGCGGGCGGCGTGCGTCCCGGCGGTGGCGCAGCGGTGCAGGCTAGAGGAAAAGAAGGCGGCGGCCTTCTTACCACCTGCGGTGCTACGGCCGAGAAGATGACGGCGGGCGATGGCGAGGCGATGGCGGCGGTGATCGGCGCGGCGGGCTCGGCGGTGACGGGGAGCGCGCTCGAGGCGGCGAGGCGAGGTCTGGTGCAGAAAAGCTCGAGCGGCGGAGCATACATGAGAGAAGAAAGGAGAAGGTGAACCCTTCACCGGCGGCAAGCTTCCTGCGGTGAGGCGGAGGCGGCGGCGGGTGATGTGGTGCTCGAGCGCGTGTAGGTGTGATGCAAGTGCAAAGGAAGAGGCGGAGCTCGGGCTCGATCTTAAGTAGGACGAGAGAGAGGAAGAGGCGGAAGGGGGCGGCGTGGCGCCACCGTGATGGCTGGCGCATTCGAGGGCATAAAGAAGGGAAGGGAAGCGGAAGGTTTTGGAGGAAGCAGGCGCGGGATCACTAATTGATTGGAGCCCGGATGGAAAGGAGGAGGAGGCAGGCGCGGGCGTGGCGGTGTCGCGGTGAGGAGAGGAAGGAGGCGGGAAGGAAGAAGGCGGCCGTGGGCCGGCCAGCGTGTAAGAGAGAAAAAGAAAAAAGGAGGCGGGGCTGGGCGGAGAGGAAGGTGGGCCGGTGGGCGGCAGGGCTGAAAGGTAAGGAAGGTTGAGGTCTTTTTTTCTTTTAAACTCTTTTCAAATTCAAACTTTTCAATTCAAATCCATTCAAAACTTTTTCAAACTTTCTCACAAAATTTTGTAAACTTTCAAACCTCACACAAGCAACCAAAAACCATGCATATCCAAATAATGATGCACAAACACTTGTTGTCTCTAAATTAATTAAATTAAATTAAATACTTTAGAGCTCAATTTAATTAGCAAATTAAATCCTTAAGACTAAACAACATGTTGCTTAAGTGAATTTTAGTGATGGAATTTTTAGGGTGTCACACTTGTGCTACAGTGCATGCATGCACGGGTTATCCAATTACATGTGCCTGCAAAGAAATTATTAGTTATCCTTTACAAGTAGTATTTGGATTTATCTGTTCAGTTATGCCGGGTATGGTTTGCTTTCATGTGACAGCTTAGCACAGGTTCCTGTCTTTTCTTATTGTTACTCTTCTCACCAGATGTTTGATAAAATGCTTGTGAAGTATGAAACTATCTCTACTAATATTTCTTTTCTGAGAATAATTTTGAAATCTGTTCAGCGCAGCGGGCCTTGCACAGCGCTGGCACCCATCCACGTGGTGTGGCAGCACCGCAGCGGCGAGTGTGGGCAATGGCGGCATCCATTCAAGTGGGAAGCGCACTGGGGCCGCTGGCGGACGACGCGGAGTTGTGGCGTGTGCCGCTGGCAGACGACGCGGTGTGGGACTGCGGCCTCCGTCGCATCTCTGTGTTGACTCGGCCTCTCTACGTCCTCGGCCTCGATGAGCTCCTAGCTGCTGGGTAAAGTGAAGTTTGATGAGTAAAACTGAAGTATTCTTATTTTGAGGTGATAGTTCTGAGATTCATTTTCAAAGAAGATGGTGATTGAATTTTGGATGGAATATTATATTATCTAGAACTGACTTTTGTTATAACAACATAACAAGGTCCACCCTGTACTAGATAGTTCAAGATTGATTTTATTTATGAGTGACCGTTTTAGTAAAATATTATTTACATGACTGTCATTTTTATATGACCATTGTCTCTCATCTTCCTCTTCCAAAATTTGAGCGGTCGGCAAAATGGTAAACCATTTTCATGATGTCAAGCCTTGACAGAAAAATGGAAAGACCAAAGGATTGTTCTCCAGCGACCTATGTGCTATTGTAAAACATACGAAGAACTATTTAGCTCTTGAAGATAATGAAATTGTTCATATTAAGGTATTCTTTAATGGCTTCCTTGTTAGGTTATATGCATTTTTGGTTTTTAAGTTGCTGGCATTTTGTTTATGAAGCTTCCTCTATTTTAATTTGAGATTTTCTAGACTTTGATATCATCAATGCTATTCTTGATTTCTTGACGCCATGATAATATTCAAGATATATAAGTCCCTGTCTTCTATTATTCCTTGTCTTCTATTATTCCTGGTTGGTTTGCATTGCAAGATGGCAGTGTATGGATCCTCAAGTTCGATCCTCACAAAGAGAAGCCTGCAACGAGCATTGTCTGTTCTTGAGATGGAAGTTGAGCAAATAAAAGGAAGTTATGATCACTTCATGTGAAAACAAATCCATGACAGCATTTCTAGGCGATATGTCAATATGTTTCCATGTATTAGATGTCAACAAAACCATCAAGAAAGGCGAGTAAAGGAAAATAATAAAATGGGCAAAGGTGGAGCCAAATATTTGTGAATGTTGTTTTCTCTTGATGTATTTATTGAGAGCATAATTTCTCTTTTCAATTTCCGTCAACATAAGATTGAAATAGTTTCAAACATTGTTTCACGTTATCTAAAACCGTAGCTTTAGCATGGGCAATTAAATAATGATTGCTCGTGACAACAAAGTACATATTCTTGAGCTCCTCTATTTAAAGAATTTACCATTTCGTGCTAATTGCATGAGACTTATGTAATGATGAAAACCTTGTCGTTAAGCGTGACATTATATTTATGAATGCTTCTGTTATGTGCATGATCTTTTAGCTGTCCGTAGCAACGCACGCATTACACTAGTAGTTCAAATTGACAGTTTGAGTCATCACCTTGATCATGTCTGCCCAGCGATCATCCCAAGATCGATCTGCCAGGACTGTCATGGCGTCAAGACGGAAATGATGAACAAGTCGAGGGAAGAAGGAAATGAATAAGCAGAGGACGAGATCAGCACTTGGGTCGGTTTGAGAGGGTTTTGGGCTCTAAAGATGTTGCCACGCTGTACAGCACACGTGGCGTCATTAGTTGGCAAAACAGCCGCACAGTCAGCGAAACCAGATTTTTTAAAGAATTACACAGTACAACGCAAACGCTCACAACACGTACGCACACTCACCCCTATGAATACACGTACACAAACCCTACCCCTATGAGCACCTCTCAAGGACCGAGCGGCAGATGGAGATTCCTCAAGACACCATCGCGCCTCTGGACGGGAACGTCGCTACCACTTAATGCGTGCAAAAATCCGGAATAAATCCAGGAAAAGGTGCGAGCACCAGGATTTGAACTCTGGTGTGTAACGTCCCCACCGGTACACTGAGCATTTCACGGCCGAAAACCGAGTTTTTCGGGCCAAGAAAATCCTGCCCATGACCGTCCCATGAGACGTGTCGGGCCTCTATTTTTGGCCGGGCTCGGGCTTGCGGGCGCCGCGCATTTTATAGTGTAAAATAGCTAAAACAGATTTCGGACCGGCTCGGGTCAAGATTTTTTCGCGGCTTCAAGATCTCTACCCACGCCCGTCAAAGAAGATCCATGAGCGGACCGACCGACCGGGCCGAGCTTATAATGCTAAGGTATACCCATCGGACCGCCTTACCATTGGACTACAAACCCATTCGCAGCGAAACCGGTTTGAGGAGGGCCAAAGGTGAATAGTGATCTGGTTTACAAACAGGAGAGGTTAAGTGGACCCTAAAATAGTTTAGAGAGTTATCAAAATTTTGTTAATAGTTCAAAGTAGTGATTTGAACTTTTCCTATCGAATATCCAAACCGTTTTTTGATAGTACGATCTTTGTTACTTGGTAAGGAAAATGTACATGTAGACGCATTTACAGGTACGTCGCAAAGGATACGAGATGGCTGACTCAAAACTACAAAGGATCCTAGAAAAGAAGGAAAACACATCCATGCCCTGGATCCTTCAGCCACCGAGATCGACGACTGCCGCCACGAAGAAGTCGACCTCCACCTTGAGCTGGAAAAGCCCCATCGCACCGCTTTTGTCGAGTCGCAGCTGAAGAAGCCGCGGTTGCCCATCGGCCGGGCAGCGCAACTTTTCCAACTCCCGGATCCGTATTGCTGCCGACAACCGCCGTCACCGCGGAAGAGTCGAGCCAGATCCGGCCGGCCACCGTCCACAAACCCAGCAGCCATCACTGCAACCTTGGAGAAAAGAGAGGCCAGCAGAATCGTCAAGAAACGACTCACCAGCCCGGACTCTGCATAAGAGTCCCAAACTGGCCACGATGCGGAGTAGAACGCCCGGGCGAGGAGGAGTTGAGCATTATTCCACCACGCGTGCTGCCTGCCGCCTGGCCGACGCCACTGGGAGACCACAAGGAACACCCTCCGACTAAACCTAGCTCCACCGACGACATCCGCCGGCGAGCGAAACCTAAACCTAACCCTAGCTCCACCGACGACACCCACCGGTGAGCAAACCCTAGCCCTACCTAGAGTATATACATCCGCTGGCGATTCTGCCCACCCCTTCTCCAGCGCCTCTTCCACTGGAGAAGGAAGGACCCAAATCACCGCGAACTCGATCGCCTCTCGCCCTAGGCAATGTTGGGGAGAGAGTTCAGAAAGGGGAGTTATCCGGCGCGCCGACGGGATCGTGGCACCGCCACAAGTCGAGGTATTTCATTTACCGTATGGGCCCCGAGGTCATCCGCACTGCTCGACCGAATCTGCGGTGGAGATTGCACCGCCGCTGTAGTACTCCTCGGCCGCCCATTAACCTAGCCCACTCTTTCTTTCTTTGGGGTGTACACGCGGCCTTTTCAAGCTTGCAACAGCAGCCACCGCTGCAGAGAGCAGCGGTGCTAAAGGATCGGATGTTATACTTGACTAGATCGTGCCGTGCGTTGCTACGGGCATCCAAATATCTACAATGTAATACCTATAATGCAATGTGATAACATGCATGATGTTCCCAATGCGACAGAAAATAACTTTACAATATGTATTAACACAGGATCGTGCTCGTGCATTGCTACGGGTAATAAAAATCACGATGCCATATCCCATATTGACATGCATATAAACTATATATAGAGTACAATTGTTCCAACTTTATGTATATCATTTGACAAAATATAATTCACCATCCACATTATACTACTAATGATTGGAAAAAAGGAAGAAAATTTAGAAAAGAAAACATCAACTTTTATTGGGGAGTTGAACTAATTGGATATAGAAAAGCATATAATCATGACACAAATTAATTTCTAGTTGAAGTACAAGAACAATGCTAATGCATCTACGATTTTTAAGGGATGTGATGTGCCTCCTCTGCTGCTCATCTTTTATCTTAAAATGGAAGGTAAATGACTCTTCATGTTGAAATTCCATCATCTCATAGATGAAATGATATCTAGACAGAAACACAAGATATATACAATATAAGGCACCATCATGCTCTGCTGCTGCTATGAATAATTAACTGATGCTTTTATAGTTAATCTTCCTAATCGGTTTCCAAGTTAATAGGTTAAATGCAAAACAAATATGAAATCATCATCGAATTAAACTTAAACTCCAATGCAAGTTCCAATGCAAGTTTCGTTCAACCATGCCAGTAGCAGCAAGACAGCAGCATGCCCTTGCCACTTCTCAAGTGAATTTAATTACATACCTATAGCTGCATTTTCCAAATGTAGACCCTAAAAATTAAGCATACGAAGTAAATGGAACAATGCACAGTACTATTAATTTGGAAGGATCACTTCAAAGGCAAAACTTTCACACTGATACATTCACCATGCAAACAAATGTTAGCATCCATGTTGCTTAAATCAAAGTACAAACAATAAAAGATGATAACAATCATCATATCCCCATAGGTATTCCTTCGAACACCCCTTGAGCAGCCTCCATAATCATCACAACCAGGCAAACATAGACCTGTTCACCCAATCATATGCCGACCAATGTATGTAGTTTAGAGCTCTGGAATTTCATTGAACACCCTTTTCAGTGACCTACATATCCCCAAGTTCAGCATACATCCCAACCACAACCATCACAAGAAGATTAAAAAAAAGGCTCTATTACCATGCATCTGAAAAGGTAAACATAAATACAGTTTATTGTTAAATTGTTTTAATACATCATCTACAAGACAAAAAGAAAAGATGTGTAGGAGATACCTAGCGTCAACATCTAGTCCAAAGATATTCTGCAACCGAAGATTATCTGGAAAGAGAAAAAATTACTGAAAATCTGATAGATTAACAGAAGGTACCGAATGAGCAACAGAAATAAACAAACTTGAAAATTCGAAACCAAGCCGTTAAAGTTTGAATATGAAATCATGGAGTCCTTCCATGATGAAGGAAAAATAGTGCAGCAATAGTTGCACATGGTGTGACATATTTCACAAAATAGAAGACCGCACACACTTTCTTCCTCATCTATCCGTATTAAATATACCAGAATATAAACATAGTAGCAGTACAGATTTAGTTCAGAGATAACTTAGTAAGTACCTGTGATGCCATATAGACAGGTAAGGGTGCATCAGAAAATGATGCCATATAGAAAGGTTAAATCCGATCAAAAGGATACATATTGTGTTGAATAAAATTGTATCCTTACTTGAGTGTAGACTCAAGTACTAAATTATGCTGCAAATCACACATAGGGCACAACAGATGGAACACTTTCCTTGAAGCTTTTTCAAAATCTATTGGACCTGCAATACAGAATAATTTTTCATGTCCAACACCAAAAGAATTAGAGAAATCTGCAAGCAATCAAGCAAGTACAATATTCAGTTCTACGAAATAAAAGAGCACACCGAGTAGGAGAAATACAACAGATAGGTATATGAAGTCATCTTCTTATATAAACCTATAAGCATCGAACGGGTAACTTGGATCCAAATTTAAACACACCTAAAGTATCAATCATCCGAGCCAAATGGTCTCGATGTATGCATTTCTCACATCAAAATAGGAGAAACATAATTTATCCACATATGAGCGTGAAGTGCGTAAATATGCATCATTACAAAACACCCATGACTAATTAAATAGCGCATGATTACGGATACATAGCGCATGATTACAAGCAGTGTTAAATCAATGTAGGTGTTCCAAAGTAAAGATTCAAAATGTTGCAATATTTACAAGTCACTCAATTAAGAAATTAGAAATATGAAAATAGAACAAACATCCATTCTATTTATCATGTTGTAATATTTAGCAAGATAGATTCTAAAAGGCACAATATTAGCAAACCTAACCTTCTTTGGATACCCTCTACATCCAAGTCAACCCACGGTACATGTTGGTTCCGAATCTATTTTTTCCTATGCAGAATATTACAACATGATAAATAGTTAATTATACTATTTAAAGGGAAAATAAATATTTGCAAGAACATAGGCATAAAGAGTTCGATCTGCTAATCTCAAACATGTATTTGATGAGTCATCGGTCAAGCAACAATGATATGTATTTTGTGCCTAAGAAAAAATCAGCCCCAATATGCCTTACTTAGCGATTAGCACCAAAACTAAATCCTTCAACACATTTCCAAAAAGTAGAAGACTACAACTCTGATTTCTGGATTGGAATTATCTCCACGATTTGTCTAATGCCACCTATTAATGATAATTCCACAAGGAATAAATAAGGTGCTAAATTGGGAGATGGAACATACCTTTGTTGCATAAAGAGTTTGGCTTGCTGCTAGCACAATCTCAATCATCTTTTAGTAGAATTTAACAATATTAAATAAGTGGAGGTATACACACACAATAAACATGATTCATTGAGCAGATAAGTGGATCATAAATCTAAGACTAAGAGTAGTAGTAGATATCATCAAAATATGTAAAAAAGCATATAACTCACAAGGCCTCAATTTCCTTTCGGTTGGAATATATATGTTGGTTACCATTACAAGAATGTAATATGTTTCCAAGGTTTACACGGAAAGTTTAATTATGCACAAAAAAAATGCCTATATTAGATAAAAATATATATTACTCTTAAGAAGAAAGAGAGAAACAAAAATGGCATAAGCAAAACATATTTTTGAAATGTTGCGAGGCCTACGGTTCGATATCATATATCGAAAACTTAGAAGCGAGGCCTACAGATCATAGTTGAACATTAGCAATATATTGTTATGCACATTCCACAGAACTTAGTAAAGAAAGAAATTCAGGAGAAAGAATAATACAATCGTGAATATGAAACATCTCTCATATATGAAACCGATTGCGGAAAAATTTAGGTAACGAGCACCAAGGATTACTTAGTTGGCGATTCTTTGGATAAGCAGCTAATATCTTTTCCAATAGTATGCATGAACAAAGAAAAAATATATCTCTATCTAAAAAGACAAAGCTTCCAAGAATCAAGACAATACGTATGAAAGCAACTAAAGGAAGGAATAAACAGCATGTCCAAATTTGAGAGTTATATTTGAAGTGTCCAACCTTACCTAGCTTAGGTCAAAGATGGTACTGCTGAGAATGTTTTTTTGGGGGCTGTTTCTATCTATACATCCTAAAATTAACTATTGTATAAGGTAAAATGACAGCTACAAGCGCGGTGAGTGAGTGTTAGATAAAGTACACATTTATCACCTTAAGTTGTGACCAAACCAATTGAAGTGCAGACACACTCATTTTTCACGCAACGGACAACACTTCGATGCCTAATATCCTGCTGTAGCAACTTGGGAATTAAAAATAGTCAATTGAAAAAGAAAAAGATTTGGCAAACCACTCCATCGGTATAAGTAACAAATTTATACTACTTGATGTCCAACCAATTTATTAAATCAATTTTATAAACAAGATAATATCAAAACCAATGGAGATATGATTCTTGCTGATTTAGCATCTTGTTGATGAAAAGGTCAGCATAAAACATACAAACACAAGCATTTCAGACAACATATGTATAGTGGTAATTTAATCAAGATATAGCATGCATCACAAGTGGTGTACGTGAGGAGCTGGTTAATCAAATGTAATTGATACACACATGCTCATCTTGCGATCCGAATCATCATCAAAGCACCGGAATCAAAGACCAAGTAATTGACTAGAAGTGTACCTCAGCAAATCGAGTCCGCGGTAATGGTTATTGTAAGGAGAACCGCTTATGATGGAGCCCCTGCAAGAAGCATGGCTGATCTCACAAGGATGCAATTTTCTCACAGGTCGGGATGGTGGATCTCGATGTCGCCTCCTCGCGGAAGTCGGGCGGGCGGGGTGATCCTCCACCATGGAGGTGGCTGGTGCCGGAGTGGAGGATTGCATCCACACCGGCAGAGAGGGGGAGAGGGCTTGCCCGACGGCATCGATCCGACGCTTGAGGGGCACGGAGCCGCAAAGACGGATCTGCGGAGGGGAGGCGGGCGAGATGGAGTCACGGAGGAGGATGGTGTTGGTGAGGAAGGAAAGGCGAGGCACAGGCACCGCAGCGCCACTCGCCTTGTCGCCAAATTCACGCGCCACCGCTCCCAATGCGCTGCTCCTCACTGCGGTGCGCCGCCCTGCCGAGCGTGGATGGGAGGAGGCGCACGGGCGCGCGGTGGAGAGCGGCGAGATGGGCAGCGGTAGCCGCCGCGTAGGGTTTCACGAAAATCCGTGGGGCAGCAGGGAAAAAGGGTTGCGGATTGCGGTAGAGGCGGGCGGCGCGAGGCGGTTGGCAGCGTCGGCCGACGACGAGAGTTCGGCGGCGGAGATCCCGACGATGGCAGCACCACGATCGATCGATGAACACGGCGCGGCGGTGTTAGGGGCTTCGTGTCCCGATGGAGGAGTGGGGCGTAGCGAGATCCCGGGGCGGCGAGATCGATTCTTGAGGCGGTGACGGAATCGGTTCGTGGACGCGGCGGCAGTCCCGAATGCAGCAGCGCGAGGCGGCGCAGTCCCGACGGTGTGCTCGCGGCGTGATGCGGGGCGCAGCAGCGCGAGGCGGGCAGCCCCGACGACGCGGCGCGAGGCGAGGTCGCGAGGAGGAGGCGACGCGAGGCAACGAGCGAGAGGGACGCGGATGAGTGGGCCCGACGCACGAGGGTGGACGCGCGAAGGAAGGAAGGAGGCGCGACGGGTGGAGAGGAGGAACGACGATCAGGTTTTTTTCTCCACTTCATACTTTTTAGGAGTAGAGAATCAGCAGCAGCAGCAGCAACATAGACCTGTTAGTGGATCTTAAGACTTCGGGACGTACAGGCTTGAGGAACCAAACCATATTTGATATTCAGAACTAGAGATTCAGTCGATCTACTTTCTAGTCGCCTGAGAGGCATTCCAAGGAGGAAAAAATCACTTAATTATGTCCATCCATCTTGGAGTTAGAGGTGGTGCAAATTTACCCTATTGATGCGTGATGGGATTCATAGTGCCAATAGTTACTTTCCAGTGTGCACTCACATGATAACTGAATGGCATGTGAACACTTCCTGAATGACTTGCAGTAACAAATGTATGTTTCAACAAGCTAACCAAGACGAACTCAACAAGAAAAGGGCTCAGCTACCAACTCCTATTATATATACGAAAATCCTAAACGGAGAGGCCTCTCCATTTAGGCTTAGATGGAGAGCCCCCCAAATATGGAAAAAACGAGGTAATTACAATGACAGAGGCCAAATGGGGAAAGAAAGAAAAAAGTAACAAATCCAAACAAAAAGTAACCCCACCTTCTCCAGTGATCTTCTCCAACTCCCGGTTGGTGGCGGGCGGCGGGCCAGGCGGGCGGTGAGGCCGGCCTTAGGGTTCGGGTTCGGGTTAGTTGGTTTGGGGGTTGGGTGGGGATTTCCATGCCCACCGGACCTAGAGGGAAGTTCGGCGGCCGACCGGGCGTGTCGTGGAGTGTGGGCGGGCGGCGGCGGCGCACGGGGAGTGGAGGAGGCCGGTTGGGCGGGGTTGGGCGGGGTGGGGATGGTGAGGAACCGGGCGAGCTCGGTGGAGGTGGATCCGCGGCGGTCGTGGTGGCGGATCCGCGGCGGAGGCGCCACGAGCCGGGAGGGAGGGTGAGAGTGGTTAGGAAGGGCGGGAAGGGGCCGCGCCGCCACGGGTGGTGGTGCGGAGAAGCGAGACGCGGGAGAAGCATTCCCGTATGAGTTCCAGTAATATGTATAATCCTGGAGTGTCGTACTGACTTCCAAGCTTCCAGCAGCAGCATATGTGCAACCCTGAAGTATTGGAGGAAATCAAAGTACTATGCGCTAAGAGTAGAAATCCAAGTCCAACTTACTGGCTATGTTGTTGCTTTGTTCTAGTAGTGCATATAGAAAATAGCAAAAAACCAGAGAGGATCGCGTACTGACCCACAAGTGAGAGTTTGTGGTCCTCGACCAAGGATTGCACCAACGAGTTCAACCTCCCGAACTTCAAGTGTTCTGGATTTGGTAATGCTGAACTGTGAAAGGGAGTTGTCAGAATACCCATCCTCTCCATCTGTTCAAAATGCTTTGTAAAGCCTGTCTGAATATGATACAGTTCAGCAGGGGCAACTTCCTTGTTTCCATGTTTTTTAATTAAGGATGCTAAACACGATCTCAGCAATCAACGTTTTGACCACTTACAACTGAAAGAGAGAACTACTCTGCAGCACATAGGCTGTTTGTTGGGCACATATTAAGATGGATCGACTATCTAGCTAAAGAAGTGCTTCTGTATTTCTCTAAAAACAAGTAGGTCTTCGTTAAGAAAAATCGTCTCCTTTCCTTTCATATTTTCTCCGTTTCAAAATATTTGTTATTCTGGATTTTTTATATATATTCTCTAAATTATGTATGTAGACATACTAACTATGCATAACAAAAGAAATGTATCTAAAAAATCCAGAATGACAAGTATTTTGAAACGGAAGGAGCACTTCTCATGACAGAGGCAAGCATTTCCCTGTACGAAGCTTCTCAGGTTGTTATCGAATATCACCTCTGATGTCCAATGAGCAAGTGTGCAGGTTTAATTTTGCTCGTCTTACGAAAGTTGACATCACGGCACGAGAATTGACATGCTGTAGTAAACCACCGCAATCATTTACAGAGCAACACCTTTTTCTCACGATTCTGCAAAACCTCTTCAGGATCGTCGCCGCCATGCCCGGCCGCGTGAGCTCAAGCACGCGACTGTTGCTCGGCTCAGATGCAACGGCGGCGAATGAAGCGCTGCCATTACTTGATGCAGCGACGGCGAGGATGTCGGTGCAAGGGCAGGCAGCAGCGAACCGGAGGTCTGTATGTAAATAATCGGATCGCTGTTATTAATCGCAATCCAGATATTTACACGCTCTTATTTTGGATCGCAGTTAATAGTCTCGATCCAAATCAATCAGGGGGTTATCTGAAAATGTTTAGGACCTATTTGAAAAACTGGACCCGGTGACATGGCTGCCGGCGATGTCCCGCTGCCGAGGGTGGACTCCGCTTGCCCCGCCGCCATGGTTCCGTGGTAGCCTCCGAATCCCGCGCGCAGCCACATTCTCCCGCTCCCCTCCCCCATGCATGTTGTGCCGCTGCGAAGGATCTAAGCTCGGCACGGCGGCGGCGGTGGGTGGCGTTTGGTCGTCGTTAGCTCTAGAGATGCAGAGTGGATAGGCTGCAATGTTCCTCCTCTTCGCAAGCTGCTAGAGATCGGGCCTCGCCTAGAAGGATCGCAATGTTACACTTCAAAGAAGCAGCGTTCTTATTTGATCGTCAGACTTGAGTTAATTCAGAGTGCATCCCAAAAAAAAATCATTTGATTATGTTCTATCCATGTTGAAGGGGTGCAAATTAATCCTATTGACGCATGATGGGATCGATAGTGCAAATTGCTCCTGTGCACTCACACTAATTGAATGATATATTAACACTTCCTTGATGATTTGTAGCAACAAAAGCATGTTTTACACGCAGCTACGACGAACTCGTCAACAGAAGGGGTCAGCTGTCAACTACTATCATATACAGGACCAGTTCTTTTGGGTGAAAAGAATAGTGAAGTTGCAAATAAATAGTACTTGAATAGTGTTTTTGTGAGAGAAGATGTAATGGATATGATAGGTGAATAGTGCTTTTCACTGTTCCTTTTTATGTAAAGAACATGACCATAGTCTCATCCCATGCCTAGCCAATCAAAATGTTGTACGAGTTCCAGCAACTTGTGTTTTTCATTTAACGGAGTCCAGCAACATGTGTAATCCTGAAGTATGGGAGGAAACCAAGATACTATGGTCAGCATTGACTTGCATAGCTGTGTGAATCCCAGTAATTCTGTGAAGTATATGGCCACGTTCTTCCATGATTCCGGCAGTTCAAATCCTTATTCTACCCTTACCTACTGAAATTAGAGCCATGAAACAACTCTTCCTCCCATTGATGATTGATTGTACCAAATGAGTAACATACTTTGTTGATTTGATCTTCTTTGCAAAATAGGACGTTACAACGAGCAAATCAAGAAACCCCTGTTGGCACCTTTTGGAGCCAACAACACGCAGCAGCTGTCGCAGCGCCCTGCGCCGATCACCGCCGCCGGTGTGGTGGACCGTCGCCCGGGCAGGATCCCGTCGAGACGCATACGTAGGGTTGCTCTAGGGTCGGCAAGGCCACCTAGAACGCCTTCAGACGTCAGGAGCGAAGAAGAGAACAGCAAGTAGTAGATTGGAAAAGTTGGGAAGAGATAAAAAGTAAATACGAGACAAATAAAGGTAAATGTATTTGATCGATTGGATGATGAACCTCAATCGGCCGTGGCCCTTTATATTTATAGGGTGGGAGGTCTTGCCCGCAAAATCCTTTACAAGCCTAATCTATCGCAGGACTCCTCAATTTGGCTCGGAATCGGGAGGCACCCGGCCGACCGTGCACCCGGCGTGTAGATCTTGGAGAAGTCATATCTCCCTCATCCGGACTCCGATTTGGACGTTCCACATATGGATTTTGATCTACTCGACGAGACCTATCCAATGGTGAAGTCAAATAGGATTTCGTGGACTTTGACCACCGGTCTGACCGGTGGGGCCCCGGTCTGACCGGTCGGACGAGACTGCCAATTTTGGGTGCGAACATATGCCCCCTGTTTTTGGCAAAGGATACGTGCCAAAAAATATCTTTCTAAACTAAAAAACACTTAGGACGATGTTTAACAAAACAACGGCCGTACACATAATTTACTCAAGTCAAGGATGTCGCTGCTTGGTCTCCACTCCTTCCTTAGGGTCCGTGTTGACTTGGCTTCTCTTCAATCTGCTCCATTGCTCCTCGCTTGCGTAGTCTTTGCAACCTCCTTTTTTGAGTATGAGACAAGCCTGAGGGACACCACCTCGGTTGCATCTCCTTAGCATTTTGCTTGTTGCTATTCTCACCTTGCTTAATAGTAGTACACACATTATTTTTGACCAGATTGCTATTGCAAACAATCGGTCTTTGTAATGCATTATAATTTGAGTATGCAACAGGATATTGAATCATATAAATTCATGTACATACTACTATAATCGTAGCGGTGAATAATAGCAAGGATAATACCAAGACAATGGCATAACAGATCCAACAAAAGGATATTGTGAAAAGTTACCTCGTTGGTGATGAATACCTTTATGTCTTGGTGGTGCTTTCACGCCCTTAGCACCGTTTGGCTGATTACTTCGATCCTTAGTAGCTCCTTCCCTCTTATATTTGGCCAGGAGCTCATTAAAACTAGTCTTGCTTTTTCTTGGGCTTTGGAGCATCTTGAACCTTTGGAGGCGCCGGCCGGACCGGTCGATGCAGTCGGCACCGGTCCACCGTCGACGCAGCGATCTGTCTTGATCTTGTCTTGCCCCCAAGCGTTGAAGTCGGCTGAAACCTTGGGGATCACCTCAGGCTGCCTCTTGTCGTGTCTTTGCTCTCCAATGATCACATTTTTCCTTTAGCGTTTTCGGATCCGGCCGAATAAGCACCTTAGGATTTGACAACTCAAGAGTATTAACAAAGGCGCTATTAGGGAAAGGATTTTCGTCGACTTGCATCTCATGAAATTTCAAACGACCCTCATTAATGGCCGATTGTATCCGATTTAAAAATATTGCAATCATTGGTAGCATGAGAAAAGAATTATGAAATTTACAATAAGCACGTCTTTTAGTTGATCAATAGGTGGTATAGTGTGAGACATTTTAATTTTACAAATAACTCATCAAATATTTTATCACACTTAGCCACATCAAAGTAAATTTCATCTCATCCGACTCTTATGAGCCGGCTTAAGAGAAGCACAAGTGTTTGCCTTATCATTAGGTAACCAAGTAAATTCAGCAGCACACACTTCTTTACTCTCATCGTCCGATGTTTCATAATCTAGCATATGTATATTAGGACGATCAGATTTGAGCCGAGTATCTTTGCTTCGGCTTTCATGAGCTAAAGCTCTTACTAAGACTTGGGCAACATCAATAAATTCATGACCCTCTAATTTTTCTTTAATATGGGATCGCAAACCATTAAAAGCTAATTCAGCAAGATCCCTTTCGGAGATAACAAGATTATAACAACGGTTTTTGGTTTCTCTAAACCTCCTAATGTAACTAGTAACAGGTTCATCATGCTTTTGCTTAACCGATGTTAAATGGCTTAACCTTAACTCATTATCTCACTATAAAAGTGGTCATGAAATTTTGTTCTAATTGTTCCCAAGTGCGAATAGAGTTAACGGTAATGAAGCAAACCATGAAAAAGCATTGCCGTTAAAGATAAAGAAAATAAACACTCTTATTTCCTCTATGGCACTAGCTTCTCCTAGTTGAGCAAGATATTGACTAACATGCTCCCATGTAGTTTTGCTATCATCCCCATTAAACTTCACAAATTCAGGACAACGCCAACCAATAGGATAGGGGAATCAAAACTAGAAGGATACGGTTTTCTATATGAAAGATTTTATTTTCACTTCTATCCCATAGTCATCTTTCATTTGTTTAGCAAGATTAGCATTAAACCTATCGATGACTTCACGGATGGTGGTTGGCATTGGCGTGGTGGAAGCATTCGATTGCCCCACATTCGGCTGTATGTATGAGCTAGAAGTGTGGTGTTGCAACGGCTATTAACTTGGGGATTAGGTGCATAACCATACCCAATGCCCGGAACCATAATTGGAATACCTTGAGCTCTAAGTATTCCCACCGGATCGGCGAAGCGGCACGAGCAGGAGGAATAGTAACTATAGGTTCGAGAGGCGAGGAAAAGGCACCACGGCCGACGCCTCGACGGTCGGACCCATCGATTACCGGCCTGCATTGACCAAACGGCGCGGCGGTGATTGTCCATAAAATAATTCAACGGCATACCATCAGGGATTAATTGTTTGTGCAATGATGAATTAATAGGTGGGGTCTGAGGTGCCACAGTTTTAGAACCAGATGCAATATTATCATCACCCTCTACCCGTTTACCGAGACTCTTATCTACCATGTTTTGCATATTTTCAATCATAGATAAACGAAAGCTATCCATCACAGTAGTAAGATCATTAGCGGTAACAAAGAGGATGGAGATGATGATGTGCTCACATTGGGTGGTACCTCGGTGGTGGAGTGTCGAAGGTGATGTCCTTGATCTTCTTCACCTTGCCTTGCGATTCTTCTTGAAGTGCGACAAGTAGTGAAGCCGATCCTCTTCAGCCTTCTTCTTCATGAGCTCTTCTAATTCTTGGCGATCTCGTTCGGCCTTTTGCTTCATGAAGTCCTCCATAGCTTGACGATCTTCTGGTGAGAGCTCTTCATCCGTGAAGTCGATGATGTTACCTTGTTTATCTCACCGAGACATGTCGCCGAGTCGGATAGATCGGTTAAGATAGCCAGATCTTCATTCCCCAGCGGAGTCACCAATTTGTTGGCACCTTTTGGAGCCAACAGCCGCATAAAACCGGTGTGAGCGCAGCCTGCGTCGACACGTCGAGCCGGTGTGGCCGGACGTCGAGGCCGGGTCGCGGAGATTCCGTGAGACCCGAGCGTCGCCCGGGCAGGATCCCGTCGAGGCGCGTAGGGTTGCTCTAGGGTCGGCAAGGCCACCTAGAACGCCTTCAGACGTCGCGGAGCGAAGGAAGAACAGATGGGATTGGAAAAGGCTAAGGTTTGGAGATAAAAGTAAATACTGAGACAATAAAGGTAAATGTATTTGATCGATTGGATGATGAACCTCAATCGGCCGTGGCCCTTTATATTTATAGGGTGGGAGGTCTTGCCCCGCAAGGAAATCCTTTTACAAGCCTAATCTATCGGGACTCCTCAATTTGGCTCGGAATCGGGAGGCATTCGGCCCGACCGGTGAAGGGCACCCTTGGAGAAGTCATATCTCCCTCATCCGGACTCCGATTTGGACGTTCCACATATGGATTTTGATCTACTCGACGAGACCTATCCAATGGTGAAGTCCAAATAGGATTTCGTGGACTTTGACCACACCGGTCTGACTGGTGGGGCCTACAGTCCACTCCCACGACGAGACCGCTAATTTTGGGTGCGAACACCCCCGTTACGCATATTAATGTATTAAGTGACATGTAAAATCAAATATCGATAAAATGCATAGCTGGAATTTTCTTGATCCAGACGTTTAAGGTTAATAAACTTCAAGTTTAGCAATATAACTGACACTGTTGTTGTTCATTGTTCAGTTGTGAATGGAAAATGTATGTGCAGTAGGCCATGGTCTATGAAAAAGTATATAAATAAATAATATTCAGGCTGCATCAAGTGGGTTTCGTTATACAAATTCTGATGTTGGTCTTGGACAGTTCGGACAAAGTCCTCTAAAAGTGAGCATGAGCCATCAGGTTACACTTAAATCAGTTCATTTCAAGGTTTTACTCATGGTTGTTACACATAACGCTACTAGAGAAGCTGGTTTCGTGCAGATCACACCATTGGGACCAGGCATAGGAATTAAACCGGTGGTTCGTATGAAATAAACCTCATGTTTCCGGAGTGCACTCATAATAGATGAATGATATATAAGCATTTATCGGATGAGTTGCAGTAACAAATGCAGTTTACAACTAGATCAAGGGCAGCTACCAGATACTGTTATATATACTCTCATGCCTTATGCAATTCGAAATGTTGTGTGAAGTTTAACTAGCAGCTTCTCTTTCAAGAGTCCTACGTACGAGCCATAATGAATTGTGTGAGAAGTTTAACTAGCTTGTGTTTCTCTTTCAAGAGTCCTACGTACGAGCCACAATGAAGTATGGGAGGAAACCAAAATACCATGATGAGTGTCAATGAAGTTAATTCCACATACCAACTGAAATTAGAGCAGCAATTCTTCACCCAGTGTCAATGAAGTTAATTCCACTTACCAACTGAAATTAGAGAAGCAATTCTTCACTCATTTTATGCCATGCCTTTGCACCATTCCCGAAATCACCAGCAAACAAAAAATATGCACTTATGGAGGTTGATTTATCTATTCATCACCATATATGTATGAGGGATTATTGAGGAGATGAACATTTATTTAGTTGTGATGCTTAGGAAACACATGATTGTATATACAATAGTTTTTCAAACTGTTAGAGTGCTTGCCGAAATTGGCTATAAATGTGTTCACTGTTAGTGAATGAAACACATAAAACCGAAAATATTCTCTTTTGAATGGTGTGCCAAGGTCAGTCCAACCACACAATATATAAAACAATCCCTTTCTCATGACCCAATTAAGCTTCAGTTACTTAATTGGCATCTGCTGAATTCTGTGTGAAGCTTCTGTTCAGGCATCAGCAAGAGCTCAGAATTTTCCATTTGTCTCCTTCCTCTGCTTCAACAGAGATTTTCTGAAACTTGATCCCAGAGAAAACTGTGCATCTCTTCTAAAGGTTACTTCTTTCTTTGTATCAAAGTTGCCTTGACCATTCTCAAGAGTGCTCTTAATCGATGGAGCTGAATAGATGATAGCATGCAGTTAGCCAGGTTTTACATTTGAGTAAATTGTTGTGCTGGAAGATCGTCACCAAGTTGACAGATTTAAAGAAACTGACTAAAACAACAATTTTCACCACTCCCCTCGCACTTACATGTTGAGCGTTTCTAAGTCGACTCTGTTTCCATGAAACATAAGCAGGTGATGCCGCGGTTCACCGTGCGTCCGTACCTCCAGGTCAAACTGAGCCCAACTACCTATAAAGGCTCAGGTCACGCTTTGCTACGACCCAAAGCCACCAGGTCAACCCTCTTGAGTCTTGACCTTCACGCCGGAGGCCGGACGCTCATGGCGGAGGCGGACACCGGGCGACGCATGGACGGCGCTGCAGCCCTACCGGAGGACGTCCTCTTCGAGATCTTCTCCTTCGTGCAGAACGTCAGCGACCTCCTCCGCTGCGCCATGGCGTGCAAACCGTGGCGGCAACTCTTCACCGATCGCGGCTTCCTCCGCCGGCTCTGGCCGGAACAGCAGGGGCAGGGGCACCGGTCACACCTCCTCGGCTTCTTCTTCCAGCAGAAGGGTTTCGTGCGCAGGAAGAAGATGATGAAGGCACGGGCGAGGCAGCACTCCTCCGTCTTCGCGCCCGCCTTCCTGCCGGCACCGGGGTCACCGCTCGGCCCATCAGAGCGCGCCCTCACCGCCTTCGTCGCCGACGATGATGGCACCTTCAACTACGCCCAGCCCCTGGCGGCGCGCCGTGGAATCGTCCTCATGCGCCTCGTCCCGCGCAACTGTTTCGACAGGACGGCGACGGCCGGCGGCCTCCTCGTCGGCATCTGCAGTCCCGTGACCGGCGAGCGCCACGTCGCGCCGCCGCTGGAACGCTCAGCACCTGCCTCGGGCGGCACGTGGACGGCTACGCCATCCTCACGGCCGCCGGCGACAGCGACACCGACGGAGATCATCATCAGCAGCGGCCATCATCGTCATCAGGACGCTTCGCGTTCTCCCGGCTGCTCCTGGCCGGCCACCACCAGCACCAGGAGCGCGTACCACCGCGTGCCTGCCCGGCGACCAATTCCACATGGCGGGGGCGGCCGCCGCCATCGTTTACCGGGGTGCGGCGCACTGGCTGTACTGGGACGCGCGACGACCCCAAGACGATAGGCATGACCTGTACGCACTCCGCGCCGAGATGAGCACGGCGCGCATCTCCTTGACAAAGGTCCCCGTCCATGTCGGTGGGTCGCCGTACCTGTGCGTCACCGGAGACGGCAGGCTCTCGATTGCAAGCGTGCACGCCACGCACGTGGCGGTTTGGACCCAGCAACAAGGAGACGACGACGGTGATCCAGAAGCGTGGCTCCAGCTCATCAGGTGATCAGAATACCACGGGCACAGCCGATGCCGTACTACTCCTCGCTGTTTCAGAGGAGATACTTGTTTCACTTTAACAAGGGCGGAATGCTGCTTGCGGTGTACGATGGCGATGGTGCCTTTGTCATCGACATCGAAAGGAAGGTGGTGGAGAAGGTCATGGACTGCTCCTGTCCTTTGGACATCACAGGCTTCACAGCTGCGTGCCGTACGAGATGGATTTGCCGGAGTTCTTCGTGTCGCAACTTGGTCGTCAATAGGGACAGATTGGCAATCGATTGATTGAGATTTCAGTGGCCAGTCTCGTTAAAAAAGGTTGGAAAAGGAAATAAATTTGTCGATGCTTCAGAGACAGACTTAAAATGATTATTACCAATCGGATGCCAATAAGCATGTAGCTAGTGCTTGGCCTTTCGATGTTATTGGAAGAGTTCCAACTCCTTTATTTAGCGAACCCATCTTCGATTCGAATCAGTTTCTCTGCGCTATTTTCAGACCACGTACGCTTTGTTTCTCAAAATTTCGTAGAGCAAACTCCCTTTAAGCAAATTATTCTCCACCCTTGCACGTACGCAACAGCGCTTACGATCATGACGGCAGCCACCAAGAGACGCTCATGCACAGACGGCGGCGGCATCACGGCTTTACCGGAGGAACTCCCTCCACGAGGTCTTCTCCCGCGTGGGCAACGTCAAGGCCCTCTTCCTGTTCGCCGTGACATGCCGACGGTGGCTGCGCCTCTTCACCGACCCGGCCTTCCTCCGCGAGCTCTGCCCGGGGCACGGCGAGGGCCACCGCGCGCGCCTCCTCGGCTTCGTCCCCGGCAGGCTAAATTGCACGTGGATATCCGATGCATGATGAAGATGCGGATGGCGCAGCGCACCTCCGTCTCCGCCCACCTTCCTGCCGGCGCCGGGGTCGCCGCTCGGCCCCAGCGAGCGCGCCCTCACCTCCTTCGTCGCCGACGACGACGGAACCTTCAACTACGCCCAGACCCTGGCGGCGCGCCGCGGCGTCGTCCTGTTGCAGCTCGTGCCCCGGGCCTTCAACCTCACCAGGCCCCTCCTCTTCGGCCTCTGGAACCCTACCACCTGCGGACGCCACGTTCTCCCGCCATTAGAGAGCTCCTTAAACCGCGTGGACGGCTACGCCATCGTCATGGCCGCCGCCGACGGCGACCTCGCCGCCGGGTTCCCGACATCACCATCAGGGCGCTTCACGTTCTCGCAGCTGCTCATCATAGCCACCCAACATAAGGGAACTACCAACGGTATCTCCACTCGTACTCCGCCGCCACGGGCAGCTGGAGCGCGCCGACGGCGTGCCTCGACGGCTGCCTTTTCTCCCTGGTCGGCGAGAGGCCCGCCGCCGTTCACCGGGGCGCCGCGCATTGGCTGTGCAACGATAGTGAAGCGGAAGCCAGCACGCGCGCACCACGAGTACGAGACGATCACAGCCTGTACAAACTCAGCGTGGAGCTAGGCACGAGCACGACGCGCTTCTCCCTGACGAAGCTCCCGGTCCGCGCCGGGGGCACGCCGCTGCTCCACGTCAGCAGGGACGGCAAGCTTTCGATCGCCTGCGTGTACCTCGCGCACGCGACTCTTTGGACGCAGCAAGAGGAAGAAGAAGACGCGTGGATCCGGACCCGGGTCTTCGGATACAAATACCATTGGCTGTGCAAAGATGCCCTGAGATTGCAGGACTGCATGGGGAGTGGTATGAGTTCGACGAGGGGTCGGTGCTCGTGTGCTGGGCAGGGAGGGCGGCGTCTTCGTCCTCGACCTCGAGAAGGAGGTGATGGAGAAGGTCATGGACTACTTCCCGTGGCTATGCAGTGATGAACATTTTCAGAGGCACGTGCCATACGAGCTGGATTTGGTAGAGTTCTTCGTGTCTCATCTTGGTGGTCTACTATCTAGAGGAGGATAATTGCACATGTGACATGTCACGCACAACCTTCTCTCCTCTACGATTCTCTGAACTTTCAGGTTGATTTTACCTCTGAAATGATGATGCTGATCGCTTGATGAGTGTGATATTCTACGAATGCATCGATTAGTATACTAAGAAATAAAAGATAATAATTCCGTATGTGGAGTTTCAGCAACCAGATGTTACGAAAGGGTCTGTCCACTTGTCACTTGGGTATTTCTTTAGCTCCTATTACCTGGGTAATTTGAGTTGTTCAAATACCTGATTTTGGATCAGACAAAAAAACAGGTGTTGACAGGATGTCTGTCACCTAAATTTTAACATCATAGGATTTACATCTCACGCTAGGAAAAAACACAGATCTGCCAAGAATAATAAATAACGAAATACTCACTTAGACAAACTATATTTACACAATGTTAGAACATTGAGAATATTGAGAAAATGTTTGCATCGAGAATTCATTGAGAAAATGTTTGCATCATAGAAGTCATCACGACAAAATATTTCATCATATATTAGTCAGATATTTCTCAACACAGGTTAATCACAACTAAACGAATGATGAAACATAGGAACAGAAAAGAGATCTAAGTGATATCAGTAATGCTGATATGTGATGAAACCTGACACTCCTAACTAGGTCAAAAAGATCAGCTCTCGTTTAACAAAAAAAGATCAGCTCTCCTCCAACCTGAATGTTGTGAGCACAGAGAAATTCAGCAATCTGCTCATTTGGACACAGGATTAAACCCCACCTGCAAAATCCCAACGCGACAGTTAAGATGTAGAAAGAAAATGCAAAATACAACATATACAACATTGAGATAATAACAGAAGCTTGACCAAGAAAATGTAGAACCTTTAAATTCAAAGAATACAAACCTACGAGGTAGGTAACCTGCAATTCTGAAATCAGGGACACGCTCACGGCCAACCATCTTCTACAATGCACGAACGGTAGTCATCCAAAGGTTCTCATTTGCATCACTTTTAGACAAAGCTAACACAAGGTTGTCGTAGAGGCCTTCTGTGATACTGAGGTAAGTCATATTGTCACATTTGACAGGAAGTTTCTCCCTGAAAAGCAGAGTAACAAAGCTGTCGATTCTGCAACACACATTTGTGGAAAATATAACAAGTAGGATCCCGCAACACCTCAAGATCAACATATCAATTTCTCAGAACATACATATAAGTCACTTATAAACACAAATTTCTCAGAACATACATATATCTAAAGATCAACATATCAATTTCTATTCATCTGCATTGCAGTAAGACAATACATAAATATAAACGAGCCTCAAATCTCAAGTGACCAGGGCATAAATGAAGATTCAAGGAACAAATTCAGATTATTTTGTAAAAATTTACAAGTCAAACTTATAAAATTTACAGTGACTGTATTAATGTAAATAAAACCTAAGGGTAATGTAAATAATTAGCATTGCTACAAGAACATCATGTTGGAAAAAGAAAGAATCAATGAAGGATCAGGTAAAGAAGATTACTAATGTGATCTTGTTTGCTTCTTGACAGCCTTGATTTTGTTTTTAATCTAAATCTCTGAGAAAATTCTTGTTGTTAGCAAATCTGTGAAGACTACAAAAATGATTATATTCATATATGTTGAAATTGAGATGTAGATCAACATTAATTGCTAAATTAGTAAAGTGTATGATTTAGCAGAAATAAAAGAACATGGGGGGTAAACTCATTTGAAAGACTTGGGACCTAGGAGTGTAGCAAACAAAAATTAAAGAGGGGAATTAAAAAAAACAATGTAGAAGGAAGAAGACACCAGATGGAAGAGCCATTGAGAATTAAACAAAATGATTAGATTCATATATTTAAAAAATAAAAAAAATACAAGTTACTAGTAAGAACCAAAATATAAATGGAAGAGCCAAATCAGAAAACATAGAACAACTAAACAAATTTTTTACTATAGTCAGAGCATATAACAGATTGTTTTGGGGACAGTGGAAACCCTTCACATGCAGATTCAAATTTCAAATATGAAAAAAAACTATCACTCTTTTTTACATGTCATACTAATGTGATTTACAGTAATGATAATAATGTAAATGGAACCTACTAGAACTGTAAATATTAGGTGGTTACCATTGGCAGAGGAACATGGGATTAGATTCTAAAATAAACTATAGCCTATATGATAATACAAATTAACTATACAGATTAAATGACAATTAAAAGATAGATGTTTGAACCAAATCAGAAGGCATATAACAACTGCACAAATTTTTACTATAGTCTGTCAAATAACAGAATTTTTTGGACTGTGGAAACCCTCAAATGCAGACTCAAATTTTCAAATATGAAAAACAAACAACAACTATTTTTTACATGTCAAGCTAATGTAATTTACAGTGATGGTAATAATGTAAATGGAACCTACTAGAACTGTAAATATTAGGTGAGAACTATTGGTAGAGAAACATGAGAGTGTAATTCTAGAATGATCTATCGAAAAATGCAAATTTAATCACAAGTAACAGAAAAGAAGTGATTGTTAGCAATAGCCAAGGTGAGACCCTCACAGCTCACACACTCATCAGCATGCACACACAAAAGAGCATTCCGATCACTTTGGTGGTGCTAAACTGATAGCAACTTTAGGTGCTCAACTAATTGAGTAAAATGTCAAGTTAAGGTACATAAGGAAATAAGTAGAACTACCTACTAAATAACAGCTACTAGTACCATACATGACAGTGCACACTTCCCTTCTATTCTACTCATGGCACTAGTCATACAACAGGAAGAGTGGTCATACAGGAGCTCTACCTCGACCTGCTCCATTGACTTTGCAAAGGGAAGAGAGAAACACAGATCTGAGAAATTATTATCTAACAGTAAGAACCAACACAAATGCATAAAGTAACTAGACAAATTTGCACTATAGTCTGTCAAATAACAAAATTTATGTGGGCAGTAGAAACCCCTCAAATGCATATTCAAAATTCCGAAAAAGGAAAAACAAACTACCGCTATTTTTTACATGTCTACCTAATAAAATTTACAGTGATAATGATAATGTAAGTGGATCCTATTATAATTGTAAATATTATATGGTAACCATTAGTTGAGGAACATGAGAGTGTAACCATGAAAATGAGCTATAGGAAAATAAAAATAAACAACAAGGAAAATATTGATGGCAGAGCCAAATCAAAAGGCATAGGACAAGCAGAAGGTATTGACAAAAATGGTGAAATGAAGACAAAACGAGGATAGAAATATTGTGGATGTTGAAGTCATTTGGCTCATTGGTTTGAAGCAGAATTCTAAAATTATATTTCAATGAAGACAGAATCATTAATTAACAAAACCATACTAGTGCAGTCACAATATTGAAGACAGAATCATTAATTAACAAAACCATACTAGTGCAGTCACAATATTGGAAATAGAAAACTTACATCAGAACGATTGAATTCATCACCAGACAACTCAATACCTTGTTCTTCTGAAAAGTTTTCTTTAGAATTATAGGTATTCTCTTCTTCATCAGATTCAGCAGAGCTAGATTCATCTATATCTCTACCCCTGTTCCAAGCCATCCCATCTAAATACAATAAGAGCTAGGAATATTATACTTCCACACCAAATGTACTGAAAAACAATAATAATCAAGTTCCATAAATAAATAAATAAATAAAGTGATCAACATCTATATCATAAACATTAGATAAAATCATTTACATCTCTATGCATCATACGGACAATATCAGCACATGAAAGAAATTTACCATGATTCATCTATATATACACATAAAACAACAAGGACATTTAACTACATTACAACCTACAATATGAACAATCAAAAATCATATGCCTCACTGATCCTACATCTAAATTAATCGATCAAACAGGCTTAACTAATTTTAATCACACTATCAATATAAGAACATGTAGAGAATGTAGAGGAGCATAATTAACCTAGCACAAAGCAACTATGGGAACAAATACCTACATACAAATCATAAAATTTATTCCTAGCTCATATTTCGAAATAGGACAACATTAAACAAGTAACCAACCTTGGGATATCCAGAGGAGAGGAAACATAATATACTAAACTTAGAAAATTGAGGGAAAATGGTAAGGGAACAGAAAATCTAGTGAAATGGGGGGGGGGGGGTCAATAGCAACAAATTTCACGCATGAAAACCAGTATTGCTGGAGCAAATCAGTAAAGCAATGGGAAGAATTTAACAGAAATGGGACGAATCGACTCACTACGACACTATCATGAACAGTTGAAAATAGGGACGAAAATAAAATCAGGGAAAACAAAGTTGGCAAATACAACAAAAAAACCTAAATCGATCGTCCAACAAGCAGCAGTGGAGCAAATCAGTGCAACGCATGGATAAATCAAGGAGAAAGAGGAGAGGGGCACTTCGAACCACATGGTGACCTCGCTAGGAACAAACGAAAAATAAGAAGGAAAATAAAATCCAGCGAATCAAAGGAGCAAATCAGCATTTCATCGAGAACTCACTGATCTAAATCGGAAGGGAAAAAAGAAGACTATTTTTTTTAAAAAAAGAAGAGTCAAGGGGGGGAGGGGCAAATAGCTGACCTCTCATCTCTGGATCTGCTGAAGAGCGCATCAGCAACATAGGGGAGAGGGGGAACAATGGTTGGCAACTCAGTGATCTAAATCGAAAGGCAAAAAAAAAAAAAATCAAAGAGGAAAAGGGCAAATAGCTTGACCTCTCGATCTGCTGAAGAGCGCAGCAACAGGAGAGAAGGAACAGCAGTGATCTGCAAATGAACAGAGCTAGCAGACAACAGCTAAAGAAAGGGTGCGGTTTCCAAAAATAAAAAATGTAGACTGACATGTGAGACCCCATGTCAGCTAGCCAAAGAAATACTAGTGCGGCCGGAAGTGGAACAGATGCATCGCACCAAAACAGACGGAGAAGAAGAATCAGAAAAAGAGATCAGACGGTTAAAAATTAGGTGACGGAGCTCCTCAAAGACCCAGGTAATATATAGCTTTTCCCTACGAAAAAAGGTCATCAACAGCAAACAATTTTTTTCGAACAACGCAGTCCAACTCGATCTAGGAGAGCGTGCGTTTAGGTGTTCGTTACCTACCCGCGCGCGGTCGTGCCTATATATCCCAAGTTCGTTTGGTTCCTCAAATTACGCAGGGCAAATCAAATTACCCTGCAGGCACGCAGATCATGGCGGCGGCAGCCGTTACCAGTAGACACACAAGCACAGACGACGGCGGCGGCATCGCGGCCTTACCGGAGGACCTCCTCCACGGGATCTTCTCCCGCGTTGGAAGCGTCAAAGCCCTTTTCCTGTTCGCCGTGACAAGCAGGCGTTGACTGCGCCGCTTCACCGACCCGGCCTTCCTCCGCGGGCTCTGCCCGAGCCACGGCCACGGCCACCGCGCGCGCCTCCACGGCTTCCTCCTCCAGCAGACGAGATTCGTGCACTGCGAGAGGATGATGGAGATGCGGAAGACGCAGGACGCCCGTCTCCCCGCCCACGTTCCGGCCGATGCCGGGGTCGCCGCTGTGCCCGCGGACCGTGCCTCACCTCCTTCGTGGCCGACGACGACGGCTCCTTCAACTACGCCGAGCCCCTCGCTGCGCGACGCGGCATCGTCTCTGATGCAGCTGGTGCCCCGGACATTCGACCTCTACACCAGCCCTCCGCTGCTAGGGAAACAGGCTTCCATCCTAGACAAATTTTCACATTATACCGGTTATTTTGATACTTACTAATGTGAACAAAATTATTAATGTGGGAGTCTCGCTGCGCTCCGTGAGAGCACATTAGTACCGGGTGGGGATAACCCGGTACTAATGCGTCGGCATTAATGATTCTCACCCACTAATGTGACTGCCCACATTGCTGGGTGAAAAAAGCCCGACCAAAGAAAACGATCAAGATCTGCCACCTCTACCACCTATTAAAGTGGTCTCAATCACCGTCAAGCCCCTACGCGCCCTGGATCCCTCTCCCTCCCTTTATTATTTCTTTCTCTCATCGCGATCCACCGTAGTACCAGCCCCTCCTCACCTCTCATTCCATTCTTCCTTATCCTCGCCTCACCCATCCTCTCTCGTTTCTCCATCTAGGCGCTGGCGCACAAGCATCCGGAGGAAGCTCTGTGGCGCCCGGCCAGTCAAGCGGACGGCTGCCGCTGGGCCAGGTCGAGGGCGGTCACAGTGAGGCGGTGAGCACGCTCGGCCACGGATCGAGGAGGCGGGGCCCGGCGACTCGACCAGATCGAGGAGGCGCGGCCTCGTGGCGCTACTGCAGGCCGAGGCGGCGGGCGGAGGGCTGTTAGGGTGCGCACTGGGTCGCGGAGGCACAGCGCCCTCGGCGCGCATGGTGGCCAGCCACGAGGCCGGCCGTGTGTACATGTTAATTTTTGTGTTCAATTATTGATGTTTCCTTGCGATTTTAGTGTGATGTGATTGTTGTCTAAATTTGATGTTTGTAACTTGTGTGAATGATTTGGTTGAATCGAATTGATGTTGTAACTTAGATGATTTTATTGTTATTATTGCTGTGCTTAGAAAGATTGAAGAAGATGGAAAGAACAGAAAAGAGCGAGAAAGAGAAGGAGAAAGAGAAAGAAAAAGAAAAAAGAAAGAAAAAGAAAAGAAGGGAAGGAGACGTAGAAGCCACATTAGTTATCCATATCCACCTTGCATAATGTCTTCTCACATAAGTAAGGAAGGACAATGCCGGTTTGAAAATCGGTACTAATAGGGTTTCCAACCGGTACAAATAGGAGTTTCCCTCGTCGGCCTCTGCAACCCGATCACCGTGAACGCCACGTTCCCGCACCTCCGCTACGGTCGCCACGGCGTATGTGCGGTACGCCATAGTCACGGCCACGACGGCGACCTCGGCGGCGCGGCGCGCCATCACGTGCTCACGTTCGCACCGCTCCTCATCACCGGACGGAAGGAGAGCGGCGAAGCGGCACCTCGATCGTACCGCGTACCGCGCGCGCAGTGGAGCACGCCGCCTGCACGGACCACCGCCGCTCGGAGCTCGTCGGCGAGAGATCCGCCGTCACGCTCACGGCGCGGCGACCGGCTGCATTGACTTCACACGCGTGGCACGAGATGATCATTATCTCTACAAACTCGGGTGGGCACGCGCGCTTCTCACGACGAAGCTCCTCCTCCGTCTTGAGGCGCGCGCACACTCTTCGTCGCCCGAGAGGCAAGCTCTCCGCTTGCGTACCCTTCCACGTGAGTCGGGCCCTGCAGAAGGCAGACGACGGACGCCTGCGTCGTGGCTCGGCGCCGGGTGATCCGGATGTGTGCTTGACCCAAACTATTCCCAAACGGAGGAGTGGTATCGTTCGGCGGGGAACCACGCTCATATGCATGTGGGCGGCGTCTTGATCCTCGACCTCGACAAGGAGGTGATGGAGAAGGTCATGGATTGCTTCCACTGCAAGTGAGCAACGGCTCGAGATACACGCCATACGACACTACACGAAGCGATTTATCGACGGTTAAAAAGAATTTGTGCTTACAGGTGCTCTACCCCAGTCTTGAGTCGGCACAAATAATTATGTGCTGACGGGTGTTTACCCGCCAGCACAGATAGTTTCTCGCTGACGGGCGCTTCCATGACCCGCCTGCACAACTGGTTTCTACGCTGGCGGGCGTTTACCTGACCCGCCAGCACTATCATTTTACAGTGTAAAAAATACAGGCAAAAGGTTGCGGCTGCCCGTGCCGCCTGTAGGCCACCGAAGGCTGTCCCTGCCTACCGGCTGCGTTGCCCGTCCTCGCGCGCTCGCCAGCCACCACTCCGACCGTCCGTCTCGAGCCGCCCCTCTGTCGCTCCTCGACTATCGGCTCGTGGCAACCGTGCAACTGCGTGCCGCTCCTCTGCGGCCACTGCACGACGTTACCCAGGACGGCCGCGGCGTCATGCCTTTCTTGCAGGTCCCTGAATCCCGCACCAGCAATCGCGCCTCGCTAGCTGCACGGACCGAGAGAAAATTAGCAAAGGTAAATTGATGAAAAAACCCAAGCAAATTAACCCTCCGCCACAGCAACTGAATCTGCAGGTCCAAATTGGAGAAGAAGAACGCGCACACAATTCACTGGGCAAAAATTGGAGAAGAAGAGCATCGAAGTGGCAAAATAATGAAGGAGAAAGGACTATGAAGAAAGGGAACAGAGTCATCGACACGCACCTGGGCCAGAAATTCCAATCGGCAACCCCGGCGGACATGACCTGCGCCTCCAGGTCGACGTGCGAGGATGCGGACCTGGGCGGCTGCGCGACGGGCTCCCTGAGCTCGCCGACCGGCCACCCGCCCGGAGTTCGCCGGTCCCCGGCCGCAGGCAACGCGCCTCCGCCCGCCGCGCCCGCTCGCCAGCCTCCCGCGTAGCTCGCCAGCCGCCGCTCCCCCAATCCTGCACGGCTGCACACGCCCGGCTCTGCACCTGGAGAGATAAGGGAGAGAGAATAGAGATGTGAGGGCAGGAGTAAAAGAGATGAGATGAGAGACAGGCGGAGAGAGGGGAGAGATATAAAGAGCGCGCCAACTATTTCGCGTGTCGCGCTTTTGTTTTTCAAATTTTTATCGCGGCTGACGGCCTAATACTGTACGCCAAAGTGTCTTTATGTCTGAGGTGGCTTTATCACCGCCAAAGACAGATGTTTGATCAAATTTTTAATATTTTCAAATACTTGTTAAATAAGATTCAAAAATTTGAAAGTTGTACACTTGAATAGAAATATCTTTATAGGATATGTAAAACTTATAGTTTGACAAATAACATAAATATTGTAACTAGTTGGTTCATATTTAACTGTAGATTGAAACACCTCTTGAGTTATATGAACCATTGTAAGTAAAGTGTACAATTGTAAACAATGTACAGTCTAACTTTCTCATAACATGTTCAAACTTTTATGTTAAGGTTGTAGACTCACAACATGACATCCTACTAATTTACATAATTTTTGGACTATATTTAGATATTATTAGAATTTTGCTCACCAAGAAGTTATAATACAAGTGAGAAATACATGAACAAACTTCTGAAATTTTTCATGTACTTTCAGGATTTGAGCTAAAATGAAACATACTTTCTTGTTGTCATTTTTCTGCAATTTTTTGATCTTATTTGTGAAAATTTTAGTTCAAATGTCAATTAGTTTCAATAAACTTGCTTACAATCATTTAAACCATAGAAAATAGTAAATCACTTCAAATTTTTGAACTCCTACACAACAACACATACGTGGTCTAATGCTATTCAAAATATATTTGGTACATAGGATAGAGTATGTGACTAGTTAAATGTTTTTGACCATTTTCATTCATTAAAATTGAAGAAGAAGCATTTGTGGTGACATAAGCAAAATGAAGGTCATTGTCTTGAGCGCTTATGTCACCCGTCAAGACTAAGCCATTTGTCTTGGCGGGTGTTGCCCGCCCCCTACACCGCATGATCTTGGCGGGTGCCAATTCGCTGTCACAAGACTCTATTTTCTATGTGTCAACACAAATCGTTTGTGGCCTAGTGCGAGGTGGACCTGGTGGAGTTCTTCGTGTCTTGTCTTGGTGCTCTATGCAAAGGATAATTGCACACATTGTGTTGAATAATTATTCCTGTGCATACCGTGAATTGTAAATCTTCTGATGATTTGGTAGGTAGATTTATTGTGAGCAAAAGTTTTATGTGCTAATTAGTATGATAGATTTATTGTGAGAGAAAAATATTGTAAAGGAAATAAAGCAAGCTGAACATAGCATTATTTGTTAGACTGTGCACGATTTTACGCTCTGACTCGCTCTGTGTATTTACGAGGGGGCGCTTCTTGCGCCACGTTCGAGATGTCACTCATTGATGGTCATGTCAGATGTCGTCATATATGTAAGCGTTTCAATTTGCAGGTCGTTTGAAGATATAAGAGTATTTTCAAAATGCATGTTGTTTTACGACTTCTGTGTCAACTTATACCCATATTTTGCAATCCCACTTTACTTTATAAATCACACTCTAGAATTGTTTTGACTTAAAACAAACCAAAATACCAAAGTTGCATGGGGAGACGTGACAAGCACTGAGCCCAAAAC
Organism: Cenchrus purpureus; assembly: GCA_022644695.1. Taxonomy (NCBI): domain Eukaryota; kingdom Viridiplantae; phylum Streptophyta; class Magnoliopsida; order Poales; family Poaceae; genus Cenchrus; species Cenchrus purpureus. The sequence continues at coordinate 213,192,791 of CP053466.1, read as the reverse complement.
TAACGAGCCGTCACACGATCACCTCACCACCCAGCGGAGACGTGACGAACGTACGCCGCCCAATCTATTTCGTAGAGCACATTGGCGTTGTACAAGCAGCCCCAGCAACTTTTGTATCCGCGGCACTGCCATTTACATCTGTGCCCTGTATACCACGAATCCGTGATGCTGAGCTCGTCTGTGCCCTCAACCGGCTCCGTCTTCTTGCTCTTGAGGTCGAGGCTGCTCAAGCCGAGCCCATCGTCCTTGACGAGGAGCACCACGCCGCTCTTCTCCCCGAATGAGACGAAGCGGTCTCTTGTATCACTCCGTTCGATCAGTTCAGACAGTCGCCAGCCACTGCCCTCGTCCCCCTCGGTGCCGTGCTCCTGTTGCTTGGTCCAGAGCTCCATCACGCCGCCTTTGGGGCCCCGAAGGTTCAGCAACGAGAGCCTCCTGTCTCCGGTGACGCACGGAAACGGCGGCGGGATCCACCCGCGGCTGTTGACTTCGACAGGGATCTTGGTCAGGGAGATTCGCGACGCGTCGGCGCTCACACCGAGGGTGTAGAAGCTCTCTTCGTCCCTGTACAGCCAGTGCGCGGTGCCACGGGCGATGGCGGCGGCACGCGGCCCGGACATGGTAAGGCCGGCCAAAGCCGGGTGGCACCTGATCGGCGCGCTCCAGGCTCCCGTGACGGAGGAGTACGAGTGGGCGAACAGGTCGTCGCCGTCGTTGTCTTCGTCTTCGTGGACGGCGGTGACGAGCACCTGGAACGACGACGTGTTGTTCCGCTGTTCCTGACCCGTGGCTGCAGCACTGGTGTTGCAGTCCTCGCCTGCGAAGAGCGCGATGCCGGCTACGACACAGCTGTCCTGCTCCAGTGGAGACGGTGACGGTGGAAGTGGAATGCGCCGCGCGCCGTTGCCGGTGAGAGGGTGGTAGACCGCGAGAACCAGATTAGAGGATGTTACACGGGTGAGCTCCACGAGGAGGAGGCCGTGCCGCGACGCCATGGGCATGGCGCCGCGGAAGAGCCAGGGGTCATCAGGGTCGTTGGGGACAAGAGAACCCAAGGGCAGGTCGGTGAGGCAAGCCGGCCGCCGCATCGCGTCGAGCCTCAGGAACTGCAGCGGCAAGCAATTCGCGGCGGGTTGCTTGTTCCAGTAGCCCTCCTTCTGGTGGAAGAGCCTGGTGACGAAGAGGTCCGGGACGTCCGGCACGCACTCCAAGATGTGGAGCAGGACGTCGTCTGGGAGGGCGACGGTGTAGTCGACGCGTGCCCTCCTCCTGGCGGCGCCGGCCTTTCTCTTTCTCTTTCCCATCTTTGGCTAGGGCTCGCTCGATGCATAACCCTCGATCGGATCGAGCTCTGGCTTTGTTAAACGAGATCGGGGCATCGGGCCCCACAAGCTGGGTTACTTGTCCAGGAACGCCCATACCGCAGACCAATCCAGCCAAAAGCCCAAAACCCTAGCCGCGCTTGTTCTCGTCTTCTCGACCAGCGCTCTCGATCTAGTGGATTTACCGGCCGGTCGATCTCACGATCATGGCGGCCACGGCTGCGGCGGAGGGATGATGGACGACCCTGCGGCACTACGGGTACAGGACATCCTCTTCGAGGTCTTTTCCCGCGTGGGCAACATCAAGGACCTCTTCCGGGGCGCCGTCACGTGCCGGCGGTGGCGCCGCCTCTTCACCGACCCGGACTTCCTCCACCGACTTTGGCCGGAGACAGACCGCGCCCTTCTGGTCTTGTTCTTCCACGGCCTCACGACGAAGACGAGCACCGGCGGCCAAGTCTTTGTGCTGAGGCTGGAGTCGCCGCCGCTCGGCTCCGGCGACTGTGGTCTCGCTCTCGCCTCCTCTGTCCCCATCGCCCGCGCGCACGACCACGGTCACCACCGTAGCAATGATCCCCTAGCGTCGCGCCACGGAATTCTCCTCCGCCACATCTTCGTCAACCTCAGCAGCTGCTGCATCAAAAGAAAACCCGAGATCCACTATCGCCTCCTCGACCCCATCACCGGCGCGCACGACGACGTCGCCCCGCCGCCGGGGTGCACCTGCGTTAATCGCGCAAACGGCTACGCCATCCTCACAACCGCCGACGGCGACCACATCATCAACCGCGAGCAGCGGCCGCCGTCAGCACCGCACCCCGCGCTCTCCGGCGAGCTGCTCCTCGTCGGCTCCCACCTCGACAAAAACGCTTGCGCCAGCACGTCCACTCCTTCTCCGGCGCCACGCGCCGCTGGAGAGCGCCCGCCCGGATCCGGCACCGCAACCGCCTCCGCGTGGAGGGGGCGCGAGCCGCCGTCGTGCACCGCGGCGCGGCGCACTGGCTGTACGCCGACGTCACGATCGACGCCTCCGCACCCGTGGACAGAAGATACCTGTACCTGCTAAGCGCGTCGACGGCCACGCGTCGCGCCTCCGCGTCCGTGACGAAGCTCGCGATCAAGGCCGCCGGCGCGGTGTCGTACCTGTGCCCGTGTGCACTCCACGCGCGTCGACGTCTGGACGCAGCAGGACGGAGACGACGGCGGCGACATTGTGTCGTGGCTCCGTGCTCAGTTTTACGGAAAAGATTGGCTCCTCTCGCAGGTGATCCAGATGCCGGCGGCGGCAGTACCCGCCGGTACGAACTTCAAGTGCTGCAGCTGGTTCCACTTGAGCAAGGGGGCTATGATGGCCGTGTACGACGACAGCGGCGTCTTCGTCCTTGACCTCGAGGCGAAGGCGATGGAGAAGATCATGGACCTGACTTGGTGCGATCGTAGCCACGGATACTACAGCTGTCTGCCGTACGAGATGGATCCGCCGGAGTTCTTCATCGGCCGGCTGGGTGGACGTGCGATGGAGACGGAGGACAGCTCACTATAGGTGGGATTAGCAGTTTGATTTTCCAGATTATTATGCCAGATGCTTCTTTATTCATGAGAGATTAATCGACTTAGAGCATCTCCGAGAGACTCTATTTTACTTCTTCTAGCTAAATATAGAAAGCATCTCCAAAAATCAACATCCAACAGATCTTCTATCCGACTAGCTTTAGCTCGCCACCGCCAATTCTCGTAATAAATCAGCACCAACCACCAGATTTTCTCTCGTAAATCAGCCACCATCACCAGCCAGCCGAACATGGCGTGCGTCTTGACTTGCAGGAGCACGACGCGGTCGCCAAAGCCGCAGTCCGCCTCTCCGAGCTGACGCGGTCGCCGAAGCTGCAGTCCGCCTCCGAGCTCCCTCCAAAGGTGGTGGCGATGACGGTGCCGAGCTCCCTCCTGTGATGCGTCAACTGGGATGAGCATCCGCATGTAGTGGATGCCAGGTCCCAAGCTGCCCACGGTGGCTCGCGAGCGACGACGGCGAGTCAAACAAGTGGGCAAGCATGGACTCCGGTGGCGCAAGCAAAGTGCGGCACTAGAGCGCGGACGTCAGTGGCCGGGGGCGAGACGACGGTGCCCGCGCGCGCTTGGCAGAAACCGGCGGCGATGGTGACGGCGGGGCTCCTGCATGCGCTTGGTCCGAGGCTGGCGGCGGCGGCGCTCGCTCGCGCCTGGCTCGCGGCGGCGGCGACAGCTGGTGTTGTGCTGGCTCGCGCGCCACCCATCCTCGGGCTGCAGCTTGTCCGATCAGTGGATGTGCACGACCTTCATCTGCCGGGCAAGCATCTCGTTCCTCGGCCCTGAACATGTCTCGGTGAGGAAAGGAAGAAGATAATAAGTAGCATGACATGTGGGTTCCATTGGCACTGTACCACATAGAGAGTCTAGTTTTAGTGAGTCTCTTGGTTTATCCTACAGTTTTGAAGGTTTTTATTTTTAACTAGCCTTTTATTTCTAAATTTAGCTAAGATTATTGCTAGTCTCTTGAAGATGCTCTTAGTAGTAGTAATTTGGAGTAGAACCACACATGTAGGAGGGTGATTAAAGAGTTCTTTTGCCATTGGCTTATTGAACCCAACCTTTCCAGAGCATCGAATCAATGTGACTGAAAAACTCGTTTTCATGCCTAGTCCACATGCATGTGAGCATCTCCATCGAAAGAATGGTCAGAGGGGAAACTTGGGTCAGTACATGGGCTATAATAGAGGTAAACCCGTTGTCCCTGCTATTTCGAGGCCCACGGGCGCAAACTTGTTAGATCAGTACATGACTATTCTGGGCTCCACGAGCGGCCCAGTTGCTTTCCTTCCTCTCCTACGAACAACAACATTTGGGCGTTTCCAACGTCGCCAAAACCGCTGTTTGTATTACACAGCAAATCCTTTGTTCTTCCGGCCTGTTCAGTTTGGTATAAACTTTTGGAAAAATTTTGGAGTTCCTTTCAAAGCTTATTAAGAGTATTAAATGTAGAGATTGGGCTTGTAGTCAATGGTAAGGCGATCGGTGAGACGCTACCCACGAGTTCAAAGGTGCTGCACCTTTCCTAGATTTTCCAGACTTGCGCGTTATCGTTAAGTGGTAGCGGCGTTCCACGTCGACGAGGCGCCATTGGTGACTTCGGGAATCTCCAGATCCGCCGGTGCTTTCCGCGGAGGTGCTCATAGGTAGGGTTTGCGACGTGTATTCATAGGTGAGTGTGCGTGTTGTTGTCTGCGTTGTACCGTGTCATTCTCAAAAAAGAGTATTAAATGTAGACTAATTATAAAACTAATACATAGACGGATGGAAAATTACGAGAAATCCATCAAAACTAATTAATCCATCATTAGAGATTGTTTAATGTAGCACGACACTGTCTAGTCATAACATAGTTAAGCTCGTTAGATTCGTCTCGAAGAAATAGAAGGATTATAAAATATTTTTTCATTAATCCACATTTAATACTTCTGATTAGTGTTCGAAGATTGATGTAGGAGACATTTTTTTTAAACTAAACAGGGCCGTCAGCACGGCACCAGAGAAGAGGAGAGATGGTGGAACGTCAAGAGCTCAGGATTAAAGATGGGCCGTGCCATCATGACGGCACATACATAAGCTATGATTTGCCTGATGGGCGCTGTCACTGGGCAGAAAAACCATGCCGCCCTTGCACTACGCCACTTCCTGACTAGCTGAAGAGAAGATGGGGGCGAAATAAAGTGATAAAAAAAAGGCGCAGTAGCATCGGCAGTGCCTGAAAAACAACAAGAATACTTGCGTGTGTGCGGCGCGATCTCCTTTTTTTTTGGCGCGCATGGACTTTCCGGGGTTCGATCGGATCCTCTTTTTCGAATGCTTTTGCAGAACAGAAAAAACTCAAAAGGGCAGAGAGCGCAGCAAGTGGAGATTTCGTTGCCGTCTGTCTCACCATGTGGATATTTAGTGTCAACTCGTACCCATATGGTAATTAAAGAAACCCGTGAATATGGTAGATCACAATTTTCATTCCTCGTGGAAAAGGAGCTGGCATCTGTCGACCGTTGATCCAGTCCACCATGCCATTTCTTCAGCACACAGCTCCGTTGAAGCAGCTAGCTTGCTTGCTTGCTCCAGGAGGATGTCAGATGCCCTAGCTTTTCTCGGAATCTTTGAATGAAATACTAGCTCAATTATCGCAAACTTCCACCAATGGGAACCGACATATCGGAGCCGGCAGGACCAAGCCCCAGCTGAGAGTTCTTATTCTGAAAACTTTTTGTAGCAGCAAAACATAGATTAGAGGCCGGTGATGGTTACCTGCACTGCTGCACAAAGTACAGAAAGAGTTACTGGATTAGGTATGCTTTAATTTGATCTGGTCAATTTCACGTTTTCTTCATAAAGCCCTTGGGATCGGACTTAGCTTATCTTTTGATCCGTGACATGTCGAACTGTCAGAGCCCCGGCCGGGCGTGAGTGTCTGTCTCCTTTAGTTTGTGGCTCAGATAAGGATATCTGAACACGTGACCAAAAGGAAGGCCTTCATGTTACGTTGTGTTGCTTTTCCTTGGTGCCGGGTCTTGTGAAAAGGACGTTTTCTGGTGTGAGATGGAAATTTGGGGAGATGGCTCACGGCTACCGCTTTGAGGCCGGCTGTTGATCCGGTGTTGTCAAAAGGTCACCATGTTAAGGAAACAAGATGCAGCAACGTGGCTGCCGCCATCCCAATGGGAAAACATCACTCTTTGTGACTCTCTGAGACCTTGAATCACGCACCCGATTGCTTGGCGTGATTTTCCCTGCGCAGCTTGATGGAGTTGCCTTTTCCTTTTTATCTCTGAATGACCCAAAATATTCAGAGAAAGGTTTCAGGGACACAATTGTCCACTGCTCTGCAATGCTGTGTTTGCCGTTGAAAGTTTCAGTCCATGTTCTTCCGGTGTGGTGTGTTCTCCAGTGCGGTAGCAGTACGTGCAGGAACAAGCTTTTTGGGCTTCATGACCGATCTCCCTGCAGCTAGCTACCGTGCAGCAGCAAAGGATGGCAAAGACAGAATTCCATTCTTGACACCACGTACGAGGACAGAATCAACAGCTACTATACTGGAATTCTTCTTCCCTTCGAACCAACTGGAAGCTGGATGGAGTGTCGCTACTTTGATTAATTAATCGGCAAATTAAAGGCCAAAACTGGACCGGCAGGGGAGACTCCAAGGTTATTCTCGGTCAGGAGATAATCACATCAACTGTTGCAACAAGTATGTGGATTAGTTGGCCTCTAATCTGATCATCTATATACCATATATACCCCATGCAGTACTTGCTACTTTGGCCACACAAGTCCAAGTCACGAGCGTGTGCGTCCTGTCGAAACCGTGGCTCGGATCAGGTTCGTCAACTTCACATTGCTTTGAGTGGGCTTGTGCCTTTTTTCCCCCTTCCGTGGCGGTTTTTGTGTCTAGAAAGCATATCCATCGATCATACGTGCTTTTGAGAGTTTGATGAAGTCGCGTCGAAGCAGGTCACCGGATTAAGGAAGCAGGACGTGGAGGACACGTGATGCCGCCGCCACAAGCAGATAGATAGATAGCTGCATCGAAGAATCTCCATCGCCGGCGGGATGCATGCGTTCAGAGACGGCAGAAAAAGAGTAGATAGCACAGCCCGTTGTCTGTAGGCATTCAACGTGTCCTAATTAAGCTACAATTAACTGACAACCGCGAACGAATCGGGCACGGACAGCCCCTGTTTGCAAAAATCAAAGAGAAGAACAGAAAGCCTGGAACGTGATCGAGCTTCCCAAACCCCGATCGCCCCGCGGTCGAGCTGATCAGCACGCAGACGGCGTGACCTCCTCTTCGGATCATGGATCACGCATGATGATCCATCCATCCCCTGATGCCTGATGTGCGTGTGCTTTTCCTCGTGGCAGTGCCGCGCCGGCGGGAAGTGCGAACGGCAGGTGGCGGGTGGCCGGCGGGGCAGCGGGCAAGCAAGTGTCGGAACGGGACGGGTGGCGCACGCAAAGCAGCCGCAGGCAGCAGGCGATCGAGAGAAAAGGCATGCAGCCAAGGCATGCACAAGGCCAACCAAAAGCGCCACACCTACCAACCACAACCGATAACGCGAGGGACCAAAACCAAATGGAAATTCCAAATTCCAAACGCATGTCGCCCGGCGGGCGTGTGGGCCACCACCCATCCACCACACCATCGCCGCCTCGATCGCCCCTGCTGCCTGCTGCCTTCCAGGCTAAGCGAGCTGCTGCACACAGCTACAGTAGCTTTCTTCTTCTTCCTGCCGTCTGGTGCGCCCCGGGGTTTTTTGGTTTATAAATACCTCCACCACCCAGCACGGCAGGCCAACACAACAAGACGAGACCCTACCACCACATCCTCAACTCAACTGCTTGTCTCTCTTCCTCTTTTAGTCCCATCGTCCTCCATTCCGATCCCACGACGTGCTCCTGCTTCTCGTACATGCCATCGAGCCTCCTGCCACCACTACAGAGATCGCGCTAACGACGAATCGACGATACAGCTATAGCTGCGACACAAGAATGGAGGTGCACGCGGCGCCGGCGGTGGGGAAGCGGATGTGGAGCTACCTGAGAGCGGTGTTCTTCATGGTGCGCAAGGGCCTGCTCTCCAACAAGCGCAAGCTCCTCCTCGGCGTCCACCTCCTCATGAAGCGACGCAACAGGGCCGTATCCCGCACCGTCGCCGCGCTCCTCTCCCACCACGGTCACCACCACCACGGCGGCGGCGGCTACAGCAACGCGCTCCGCCGACGAGGCGAGTACGAGTTCTCCTGCAGCAACAGCCCGGACCCGGCTTCCGTCTCCGCCAGCAGGCGCCACCACCTCGCCTACTTCCCCTGCCTCGGCGCCGTCGCCGAGGAAGAGGACGAAGATCGTCATCGCTACGGCGGCGGCTTCCCCCTCTCCGACGCCGACGCCTCCCCCGCGCCCCTCGCCAGGATCGAGTACTACGCGGCGGCATCGCCCGCGCCGTCGTCGCCAGGGCTCCTGCTGCGGGAGGAGCTCGCGCCGGGGGGGAACAGTCCTGCTGCGCATCGCCCGCTCTGCAGCTGCTGGGCGCCGGAGGTAGCGGGGCGTTCTCCGTGCGGGTGTCCAACTACTCGTCCGATGACGACGACGAAGGCGCCGGCGCCGGCGGCGGGAGGGAGGCCGTGGACGACGAGGCGGAGGAGTTCATCCGCCGCTTCTACGAGCAGCTCCGCCGCCAGAACACCCTCGCGCTGCTCCCCTACATGCAGGAGTCCGCCGCCTGATCGATCACCGATGAATTGGATGGTCGTGTGATCGATCGGTCGAGAGTTGATCTTTGATGCTTTCTTGGCGTGCATGCAAGGAATGGATCGTGTACAGCGCAATGCATTGTACATATAAACTGCATATATATTTAGTAGTACGTGCCTATATATGTTTTGCATGTGTATTGTAATGTTAAGGAACGACAATGTTGAGTCCCCCATGGTTTTTGTTGCTGGGACGACTAGATACAAAATGCAAGCTGCACGGCCAATATGGTGTGTGTGTGTGTGTAAGGAATAAAGTATGTTTAGTATACAGTGGTTTTGCCACCTTTCAGTGTCTTGTTCATCATCATCTATCCGGACACGCATGATTGTTTGTATGGTGTCTTTACTCTTTTTTTTTTTGAAACCAAATCACTATCTTTCTTTGGTTCTATGCTAATTAATCTTTGAGATAAGCAAGTACTGAAGGCAACAGCTGCATAGTAGGCTGCTGCATTCCGGAGGGCATAATATAACAATCGTCATCAAATTTCGTCGTCTCGCATTGTATATATGGTACTCCGTCCGTTCTTAAACATATGATGTTTTAGGATAAGTAAATTAGTTCAAAATGAATTAGTTTTTTCCTAAACGTCATATATTTGAGAACGGAGGGAGTACGTTTCACAGGAATGGCAAGAAATTAAAGCAAATATCTAGATTTCATTTGTTTGGTGGGTGGTAAACACTGGTGGAAAAACGACTTTTGTTCCCAAGCATTTGTCCGGTTCAACTTTGGAATCGGGACAAATGCTTTGACGACGTGGCCTCCTATTTACTTTAGTCTCGGTGGTAATACCACCCGGGACTAAAGCGTGGCGTCAACGGCCCGAGCCGCAATTATTAGCGCGGACTTTAGTCCTGGTATACGACCCGAGACTAAAGGGTGAGACTTTAGTCCCGGGTCGTAAAACCACCCGGGACTAAAGTTTTTGTCCCGGTGGTGGTACCACCCGAGACTAAAGTCTCATCTTTAGTCCAGGTGGTAATACCACCCGGGACTAAAGGACGCCTATAAATCCTGCCTCCCTTCTTCTTCCTCTGCCCGAGCTCACATTCACCCGAGACTTAAGAGATAGTTTGTGAAGAGCTAGCTAGTTCTTCTCCTAGCCAATTTTTCCGTCATCCATTTGTGAAGATTTCTCTCCTCCAAAGTGTTGCTAAGGTTTGATTCTTTATCCTTCCTTCATTTGTTATGATTAAATTTCGTTTTATGGTTAGAAATGGAGAAAATATGGATTTAGATTTTTAGGTGGTAGGAGGAGCTAAGAGATGTTTTAGATTTAGCTAGCATTGTATTTAGTTTCACATATTTTTTAAGCATAGTTTCACATAGGGATTTATCCTCTGATTTTATAGTTTTTGCTATAGAGATAATTGATTTTAACTTTTAGATGAGAGATGCATTTAATTTTACATTTAGCTTAATTTATGCCAATGGGTAAACCTAAATGGCGAAAGAAAGATGAATATGGAATGACAATAGTGGACCTTACCAAGATTGGGTTCAAAGATGATCCATTCGTGCTTGCCAAAGATGTGCATCAAGTTTTCTATATGAAGGATATGACTAGCATACAAGAATAAAAATCCCCAAGAAGCGGGACCACAAGAGGCAAAGCGTCACATAGTTCTTCCGTAAAAGAGTAATCGTGGGAGTCGAGGACAAAACAAATCAATCCGATGATTATGATCAGTTGATGGCATGCCTCCGTCACGTCGGTTGACCCAAGCATATTGCTTGGACGTGAAGAGACACCGCATTTACGTGCTTGAGATTAATGTCGAATGTAATGATTATTGATCAAATCAATTGTGTATCGGTCTCAAAATTTTATGAAGCTTGAATATGTCATGTGAGATTGACCCACCAAGTTTGCGATTTTCTGAATTAATTTACTATTTTTTGGTTTAATTGAATTTCCGTGCGATATCACCTAGAAATTAAAAGTTGAGTGAGAGCACCCAAACGATCGAGAATGGTGCCAAACTTGGCCACAAGTTCTCTCGTGCCTTAGGAGTCTAATTTATCCGGAAGTCGAATCATAATTCTTGAGTTATTGATGTGTAATTCACAATATTCTAGCTCCTTTAGCACGTAATATAATGTGTGTATATATTTATTTATAAGTTTATTCTCTTCATAGTACGATAGTAGACACGATAATTAGTGCAAACATTTATACGATACGTAAATTACACCCAAATACATGAGAATATACGCAGATAATATTATTAGAATAATTTGAAATGAAAATTAAAGGGGTGGCGACAGGCCCCTTTGTTCTCCCTTTGTCCCGAGCCTACCACCGAATAAATTTATTCTTGCCCACCCGATGACAAAGGGGGCCTTTGTCTCTCCATTTTCGCCGCTGGTGGGCTTTTAGAGACTTAAAGCATTTCCACCCGGGACGGCTGTTTTTCCACCGGTGAAAGCTACCCTTTCTAGCAGTGACAAGGCTAGTTAACGAATCCATCCGGAGCGTCGGTGCTATATATGCATGGACGGATTGATTATTATTTAGCATGCAGTTATATGAACGACGTGCTACCTAAATACATTGTGTACTACAGCTAATAATAATAATATACGTAGTATATGTTCATGTTGACACGTTAATAGCTCGGCAACCAAGTACTACGTATACCAGTAACTATATTTCCAGCAATATATATAGCCAGCCGTGCCTTCGGAGTTGAGAACTCCGATCCATCATCCATGTGACGCACAGTTTCTGAATATTTGCCTAGCAATTTGAAACTGATCGATGAAGTGCCACGTCACGCGCACTTCTTGAAACTGCAAGTACGTGAAGTTGTACGGAGCAAGAGGCATGCTCGAAGAAGCTGCTCGATCGATAATCTCTCCATGGATGGAACCCCGCCAATCACGGAGGGCATGTATCATTACATGATGTGGATAAGGATAACCCCCTCTCTCTAATCACTCGAACGGGATAATTGAGACGGGCCGAGGCCGATGCATATACTAGTAGTGGGTAGTGGCGTCGTTGGCGCGAGTCCTTCTTCCTCGACACTTCGTCGTCTGCTTTACAGCTTCTCCAACCTTTGCCATCGCCTCGCCTCGCCTCGCACTCGCACCTAAAGAAAGGGAAACAAGCAAATGCCAAAGGAAGATGGGGTGCCTGACAGCAGAGCAGCGCGCCAGCGCGGGCGCGGTCGTTTGGTGCACGGCAACGCTGCACTGTGTAAAGCGCTGGGCAATGATCAGCTCTATACTTGACAGCATATACAAACAAAACCCCTCACCAGCTGTGGCCAGTGGCTTAATGAATGCAGCTTTACCTGCTAATTCTGTGTACAATGATAGCAGCTGCTCAACCTAATCCACACTCGAATACAGCACAAACTCTCGACTCAGGGTTTTAATTACCAACCGCGACGTTGCTACCGCCGGCGAGCGGTAACGGTATACCGAGCGGTATACCGAGGATTACCGCACAAATTCAAATTCCTACCCAAAACGCACTAGTCATTCGGTAACAAACGGTATACCGGTCGGTAATACCGGTATACCGAACTGGCTGCAACGGTTACCGCTCAAAAATAAAGGGTTTTGGCGTTCTTGCCCTGTTTGGTGCTATTGGTGATTTTGCCTCGCTTTTTGAGTTGTGAATTTGCCCTCGCTTTTCAAACCGAAGAAGCATGTTGCCCTGCTCGTGAAAAGACTTGACGGTGTTAACTTGCTATACAAAAGACAAGATTGCCCTTGCGATTTTGCCCTTAAAATTCAAGTACTTGTGTGATTTTGCCCCTATTTTCAGCCAAAAAATGGGCAGCACTTTGACATAACTTGATTTTTTTGGCACTTTTCAAATCTGAAATAAAAGCACTTTTTAAATCTGAAACAAAATTTGACAAAATTTTGACATCAACATGGTACTTTGTGCAACAATATTCAACCACATAAATATACCACCAGATCATATATTAGGAAAGCAACAACATGCACATGAGTCCAACAAAAGAGCCATAGCACATCCTAGCATGTCCAGATGTCCAACAAAAGTATCATACAACATCCTAGCATGTCTAGATGTCATCACATCTTATGTAGACCACATATTAGCGCATATAGTCAACAAAAGCAACAACTAGTACAACCAGGCACAATATTCATGGATCTATGCCTCCGAACAATGAAGCCAAGCTCCCTGAGCTTCCTCTTGCTCCTCCCCTTCCCCTTCCTCTTCTCCCTCCCCGCCCACTTGCTCTTCCTCCTCCCTTCCTCTTCCCCTTCCACTTGCGCTCCACTTGCACTTGCACTTCATGTTACAAGAATAAATTGTGTTAGTTGACAAGTTCATGCTCAAGAAATAAATAGGCAATACAAGTTCATGACTCACCCTGAAGTTTGTGCTACACTTGGGTCCCGGCTCCTCTCCCGGTTCATTTTGTGAAGATGTGATCATTCTTTTTGACTAGCGAGGACCTCCTTGGCAAGTCTTGGTCATGTGACCTAGCTCATGGCATTGTAACATTTTCTTTGCTTACTACGCCAAATTTCATCAAATGCCTTGTATCTAGACTTTCTTGGCCTTCCGGTTTTCTTCTCGCTTGGGCTTCTTAATTTTGTATCCTAAGTCAACACGTGGCGCTATCCTTAGATGTCATTGACCGAAAGTAGATGCATAAGCCTTTTCTCGAACTCACTAACCGAGAAGTATTCATGGACAAAGTCATCCATTTGTACATCCCTACTTAGCTTTGCAATGAAAGCTAAAGCATGGGTGGCTTTCAGTCACTTGCCAAGCCCTACAAGTACATGTCTTCTGCCGCAAGTTGATCGCATGCCCGAACTGCTCATCGTTACCTCAGCTGTTCCAGCCCCACATATTAGCACCTCATGGTCTTTGATAGTCTTGGACTTAGCATTAAGAGCCTTGATAATTGAAGGGATGATTACACCAGTCATTTTACTACCTATCTTGGCTCTCAAAACAAATTTCTCAATGATCATCTCTTTATCTTATCATGCATATCTACAATTTGGTAATCCTTGCATTTGGACACCCAACTATTGAAGCATTCAGAGAGGTTGTTGTTGATATAATCCACCTTGCAATCTTCATGGAATTTGCTTCTACTCCACACATATGGATGGTTTTGATCCAACCAGGCAAGTGCTTTAGGATCCTTTTCCTCTATCTTTCCCATGAAATAGTTGAATTTGTCAGTTGTAAAGCTCTTTGCAAAGACACCACATATTCTTCCCATAAAGCTCACCGTGAACCCGCTTTCTTCATGTTCTTCCACAAGTGCCTCATGCACTCTCTATGTTGCACTCAGGTAGACATCCTCTCGGCCTCTCATCCCTTTGCACTGCATCTGTACTAATGACCAAACCTGTGGGATGACCAATAGCCTTTTTCAACATGGTGATGAACCAAGTCCAACTTTCCGTGCTCTCTGACTCAATCACTCCATATGCCACTGGAAAAAGCCAGTTATGACCATCCACTGCCACTGCTGCTGCCAGCTGACCTCTTGATCTTCCTGTCAGGTGAGTGGCATCAATAGCAATGTAGGGCCTGCAACCTTGCAAAAAACCATCAATGCAAGGTTTAAGAGCCACAAAGAACCTCATGAAGCATACATCACCATTGTGCAGTTCAGTTTCGAGCTCAACCACACTACCAGGTACTGATCTCAGCAACTCTGCTTGATATGTGGGTAGCAAAGCATAGCTGTCATCCCACTTCCCATAAATCATGTCAAATGCTTTATGCTTGCCTCTAACAACTCTGTAATATGGCACTTCCACTGAGTACTTCTTCTTTAGCCTATCACCTGTATTTATTGGTCCCATTTCGGGCTCTTCCCAATAGGTCCACCACTCTATCACTACCCATCTATTTGAGGCCATTGTGTCACCACAGTTGTTGGCTGAACCACAAGTATGTTTTGGTCCACTCGTCTTAACCTGCAACAAAGACAACCGGAAAAATAACCATTTCGGCATAAAACAGCCCCAAAAGTCCAATTTTCAGCAAAAAACAGCCCCAAAAGTATCATATACCTTGCAACCAAGATACTTCTTGCCTGTACTAGCATAAAACTTCCATGGGCAGCCGTCCTCCTCAGCTCTCTTGCAAATTGCTCTATATCTTGTTGGATCCTTTTTCACTGTTTGAATAGCATGATCATTCAAGATAGCATGATGGACTACTGCTGATTTGCATTGATCAACATCTGGGAACACCACATTGACATCAATACATGGGTCATCAACATCATATGAAAATGGGGGAGGATCAAACTCATCATCATCATCAACTATTTCAGCATCAGGGTCAAACTCAGGATCAGAGCAGTCATCAGAGTCTGAAGATGCAGCCAAATCAGAGTCATAGCTACTATCACTAGGTGCCACAAGTGAATACGTAGCCGAGTGTATGCCCTCCTCATCAACACCTACACTCTCATATTTGGTTCTCTTCTTTTTAGATGTGGATTTGGCTCTCACATTTGTGGCTGTCTCACTTGTGGCTCTCACATTTGTGGCTATTGCATGTGGCTCTCACATATGGGTACTCTATTTCTTGTAGAAGGTGACATCTACGTTTTGTTGGTGAAAATTGTATTGGACCCTCGAAATC
This sequence comes from Cenchrus purpureus, assembly GCA_022644695.1. Taxonomy (NCBI): domain Eukaryota; kingdom Viridiplantae; phylum Streptophyta; class Magnoliopsida; order Poales; family Poaceae; genus Cenchrus; species Cenchrus purpureus. The sequence continues at coordinate 213,177,524 of CP053466.1, read as the reverse complement.
ATGGATTTGGGCGATTTGGACTACCCATTCTCTAGATTTAATTGAAACCATTCAAGCAGCTCATCCGATTTTATCTCAATAGACTCAAGGAGTCCAACTCACGCGTCAATGATATGTCTTGCTTTGAACCCCATGTAATGTTCAGCAATGAAATCAACTAATTGCAGCAGTCCATAGTTTTGTATGTCAACAATTTGTGTTTGCAATGCTCTACCATGACCATGTCTTTGGCCCCCCATCAGGCAAGCTGAAAAAGGATCTGACTTTAACAAGAAGTTGCGCAGATCTGTGATTTGGCCTACAAATCACAGTACCAAAGTAAGCTAAATCGCCCTAATGACAACAAAGTTAGCTAATTTGTCCTACTGAGTTAGCCTATTTTTATCCTAAATTCATGGCAAATAAGAGCAAGCACGAATTATACCTGTTCTCTTCCATGGCCCTGCTGGTCCGCTGCTCCTTCCGTCACCTCGACGCGGTCCCTCCTTCAGCCGCCCTTGCCGCCTGAGCCCAAGGCCCCTGCTTGGCTGAGCCGCCCCCGGCAGCGCGCCTTGTGGCCTTTGCCGCCGGCCGCCCACGCCAGCCAGCCTCGCCGTGCGCCAACCCATCGCCCTTACGCCCGCCTGCGCCGCGCTCACACCGCTTAGGGTTTCAAGAGGAAGAAGAATGGGGAGGAATGGATAGGGTCGCGAGCGAGAAGGAGAAAGGAAGAGTTGAGGGTAACTTAGTCTTTTCCGGTGCTCTTTTATTTATTTTTATTTTTTCTTGCCTCTCTAACTAAAGGGCAACAGCGACCTTTGAAAACTAAGGGCAAATTCGCACAAGTCAAAAACGAGGCAAAATCACCAATAGCCATCCAAACGGGGCAAGAACGCCAAAATCCCAAAATAAATTACCGAGCATAATTTTTTAATAACACGGTGATCAAATCTTATGCTTATCTCAATCTTATTATCTCATATTCTCTTTCTCAGTCATTTTCGGTCATATCTCTCGATAGGATATTACGAAATAGAAATTCCCGGTTCACATATCTTTTCTACATCTTATTTCTAAATCACATCCTAAATCATACATAAATCTTATACCTAAATCTATATGATTCCTAAATCATACCTACTCATTACGGTTGCCGTTGGCGTTGCCGTCGGTCCTAACCTAAATGCTAAATCTTATCTACCAAATCAAATCATTTATTCTATTTCTACGATTCTATTTATTCTACATGAGAGAGGAAGCTTACCGAATGGCAGGTAATCTAAGATTCCATGTCTGTTGACGGCCGAGCGGATCTGCTTACCGGAGGCGGTTAACCTCCTTGGCCAGCGGATCCGGGCGGGGTCGGTAACCGCGGCTCTCGGGGTTAACCGCTGACTCCCGGTCGGTAACCTGCAGCAGCGGTAGGGCGGCGGTGAGGAGGCGGTGGAGGCGGAGGACGCTGAATGCAATACAGCGACTCACTCGTGAACCGTGAAGAGCGGATATTTTGTTGACGCGGATGGGCGAACATGGGCCTTAAGGGCTGCGTTTTTCGTTTTCTTTTTTTGTTTAAGTTCAAATGTTCGAAAAAAATACTAAATGCAATTATATTTGAAAATTTTTTACACCATTACATTCTATAAATCTTGCAGTATTTTTAGTGATTTTTTTCTTATTTTTCAATTTTTGAATTCAAAATTTAAAAAAACCACCGGTTATAACCGGTGTGTTAGTTCGGACCGGTAACACCGATTACATGATGTAAACCGGCCGGTTACCAACGGTAATTGAAACCCTGGTCTGGGGTACGGTCATGGACGATTAAGCGTGCACTAAACAAAGCAGAGCAACAAATCTGCTGGACGCATGCATTATTAGCTGCACAATTTTGTATAGGAATATAATTCATACTACGTGTATCCGTAGGCATGCACGGCTGTGCGTAGCTAGATGCGGCTGTCTGCCCGACGTGGCTCCGTGTGGTCTCCCCGTCCGACGAAACAAAACAAAGAGGTGGAATCTGACTGACTGTTGCCATCAACAGACTATACATGTCGGTCTCGAGTCTGAACCGGCTCCCATCTGTCCGATTGACTGTCGGAGTCAACGATGTGCTGTTTCTTTTTTTTTTAGGGCGGATGTGCTGTTCATTTCTGTAGCACTTGACTTTTTACATGTAAATAAAATGAGATCTTTACATCTTATACAATGTGCATAGCAAATTTTGTGACATTCAAAGTTTAAAAGATATTTAATTAAGGTTCTCCTAAGTAGATAACCATTTAACAAAGAACCTAAGTCGGATAATAGGATAATACACAGCTTACTTTGAAATTATGTAATTCAAAATATGTAGCACTTGACTCTTTACATGTTATTAAAATGAGAACTTTACACCTTATACAATGTGCATGACAAGTTTAAGTGACAATCAATATTTAAATGATATTTAATTGGTATCATCCTAGATAGATAACTATTTAACGAGAGCTCTAAGTAGGATATAAAATAATACATAGTCTACTTTGAAATTAAAATTTTAAAATATGTAACACTTAGTGTTGTATGTGTTAATAAAATGGAATGTTCGTATCTTATATAACGTGCATGTCAAATTTTGTACCATTTAAAGTTCAAATGTTATTATTTTATTTCGATTGCTCAAAGTTGATAAAATTTAATTGGGAACCTCCGCCACGCCCGGCCCAATATGGCGCGGCACGATCACGCTGCCGCCGATGCATGTGGCGCGGCGAGGAAGCCTCGTCGCCACCGTGCGGTGCGGAGCTGCCGCCCGCATGTGCGCAAGTGGGCCTGCCAGCGCCACGTGGGCGCATGCAAAGGTTAGATCTCGCAAATAAAATTTCGGTGGTGTTATTTTTAAAATAAATTAAAAAAGTTAAAATTAAAAAAAATCACTTTGGTGCCGTATGCCCCATGGCGCTAGGAATCTGCCTATATAAGGCCGAAATTCAAAAATGTCATAATAATTCAAAAAGAAAGAGAGGAAGAGGAGAAGGAGTGAGGAGGAGGTGGTGAAGGTGCAAGCTCTACCGTTTTTCGTCTCGTTAGAGGTAATACTCTGGTACTTAATAGTTTGAGCGTGATAATAGTAAAAATATAGTTTTAGTGTAGATCTGCTTAGTAAAAATATAGTTTTAGTGTAGTAGATCCGCTTAGTAAAAATATAGTTTTAGTGTAGACATGCATAGTAAATTTATAGTTTTAGTGTAGATGGATTAGTAAAATTATAATTTTAGTGTAGCTACAGTAGATATATTTTGTAGTTGCGAGATCCACTTGTTAATAACGTTTTTTCATCTTTGTCGGACATGTCGGATCGGATGCGATGTCAAGTTGTATTTCGGTAATGGGCGATTAGATATGGTGAACATGGAGTTGACTTGTCGAATTTAATTCGGTTGACCATGTGATTAGAAGAAGCGGTAGAAAGAACTTGGGGTTCATTACCAACTTTTTATAGGGCATTCCATGTAGATGCAGAGCAACATGACTTGTCCATTATGGCTCTAATCAACATGAGTGAGTCGATATTGGGAGCTTATGCCACTTCAAGGCACTCAACATTGGAGGAGTTATATCAAAAACGGCATGTGAAATTGGTTTGTCCGTGATATTGTTTATCCAAGTTGTTTATAAAATTTGGGTCTAGTAGTCAATGGTTGTCGTTAAGTATCAATGCTTCAAAAAATTGAAATTTACAAAAATCCTACCGCCGTAGGGGCACAGTGTAGGTCCATACATCTGCCAGTATCACTCTGCGCTACTCCTCGAGGCCACTTGCCGCCGCCTCGGGAGCTCCCACCGCGTGTGCGCAAGGCCAGACCTAACGGCTGGTATGTGCGCCTTGCTGCCAGTGGGACGGCCCTGCCGCCGTCAGCCGCACGGCGGGCCAGCGGCAGATGTATAGTTTTGCAAAATTTCTGACCATTTATTTTTGCAAAATAGGGAAAAATATAAAAAATTCGAGGAGGAGGAGAGGAACCGTAGTTGACTCTGGGCCCATGGGCCACGGCCCATATGAGTGTGGCCGGAAGACACGAGTAGCCGTTTCTATTGGGCCCCCATGTACGTGGATCTCCTGCGGGCCAAAGCCTACATCAATCAATGTTCTTCGAGTTCCTTGCCTTTTCGCAGGCGCCGCGACTCGAGTTTGAAATTTCTCTCGCCACCGCCCTTCGCGGCAATCGGCAGCGTTTGAAATTTCTCTCGCCACCGCCCTTCCGCGGCAATCGGCAGCGAATCTCCTCCGATGTCTCGGTGAAGTCTCTGATCAACCGCTGGTCAGCTCGTTTCTCTGATTTACTCTCACCGCGGTTTGTCCTACGTTTCAATTTCCTTTTCGGCCCCAAAGTCCCGAACTCTGACACCATCCGCTGGGGGCACGCACGGTGCTGCATCGCTGAAACGAAGTGGCGGATTGGGTACCGGTCGGTCGAGGCATCAATGATTCGTTCGAGCAAGTGAATCAGCCTGCGGTGGGACGCCAAGGTACATTCCTCCCGTCAAATGTCGTGGTTTAATTTTCCGGGCTCTCTCGCATGGCCCTTCAACTGTTTGATGAAATGCCCCTTCAGCAATGTTGTGTTCGATCGGGAGTTGTGACTTGTGAGGACGGTTTAGTCCTGTCGATATATTTAGTTTCCTCCCTTGCTTGCTGATTTTTTTTTGCGCAACTCGTCTCCGCATCTGTTTCTAGAAACAAGTCGGGCCCTCTGGTTTAGGAAGAATTTGCCCACATCTGTTTCTATGGCTAAGGAAGTAACACCTCACGCAACCTGTAGGAGTATATTGTTATGGATTGTTTGTTCTAAAAACGAACTGGTTATTCTCCATTTACCAAGTGGCAGTATGCTACAATATCTAGGTATGCACCTTACACTAGTTTTCAAAAGAAGACAGTTGATCAATAGCACTCGACTACCACATATTTTCTTCTAATTTCTCCATCTGTAATCATAGAACCTTTGATCACTTTCGAGTTCACTCTGGTATCACTCTAGCATTTGTTTTTCCTTGCTTTATACTGAAAAGGATATACTCTGTTGTCAGTATCTTATTGTCTGATCAAACCATGGTATTTTACCAGTCCAGCATTGCTCTAGATCTCGTACGTCATTCCCACCCGTAACAGTCTGTTATGAGGGACACATGTTATCTTCTCTGGTTGCCTGAAGTTCTTCCTCATGAAATTGTACGCGTAGTCGACTATTATCTTCTTAAAGAGATCTGCATTTGGCGCTGCCACCACGTTAGTTTCTCCTAGCATATGGACAACACCATCCTCCATCTCTCTCTGTATTATTTGGATCTCACCAATGCTTCCATTTGGCGGGAAGGTTGCAATTCTATCTGAAAAACTTTTGGACAATCTCGCCTCTTGAACTTCGACATAAGGCTCTATCATCTCTCCCGATTCTTCTGTTAGTTGATCTCCTCCTTGGCTGTAGAATGATTCTTCATGGATGAATTGTTTCAAATGTTCAATTAGTAATCCCTCGAACTCTCTTGGATCTTCTACTTTATCATTGTATCCATAACGCACCACACATCGGAATACCTTGTAATCTGTTGGCTCCACATATCGGAACAGGAACCGCTCGCTTGTTTCTATCTTGCTGATAGGTAAGTACTTTATTGAGATAATCACAAGAACTGAATGGATGGAAGGTACTTTTTCTACCAAGTGAGGAAGTATGGGTGGGATGCCTTGCACAAGCTCAGAGTACAAAAAGCCTATTCCTGGCAACCTGGCCAAATTTCGCCTTGACGCCAACTCTGCCACATAGTTACTTGACACTTTATTTTGAAGCTCATAATTGTACCGATGAACATGGACATAGTGCCATGTGGCCATTATAAACATTAAGATCGCTGCAAAAACTAGTGGCAAGTAGCCACCTTGAGTAAACTTGTAGAATGCCGAGGATAAGTATATGAGCTCTACTCCACCAAATATTACTGAAAAGAGTGCGATCCATAACAGACTTGTCTTCCATATCATAACCATTACTAAAGTGACTAGAAGCGTTGTTATAAACATCACAAAAACAACAGCAATACCTGCATAATACGATGATGGTATGAATATCTAATCATATAAGATGTAACTGATAATTCATGGATGGAATATGATGATGCATTTATGGATGTGGATCATTCTTGTATGATATGTTATTTTACCAGATAAGCTAGCATCATGACCTTACTTGCTCTAACAAAAAGCCGACAGATCACCATGCCACTAAAAATTCCACTGTTCTTTTATATTTGATCGAATTGTGTTCATCCATACACCAAGGCAAGCTTACTTTTAATCAAATTTGTCTTTATTTTGAGAATTCCTACATCAACACTATAGTTCCTTTGTATGGTCTTCCATTTGAATCCGTGTAGTTAAGTGCTTATTTAAAGCTTGTAAGGTCATTTCAATTATTTAACATCCGAAGTATTGTTCTTCGAGGAGTAAAGTAATTTATTCATCCAACTTGTTCAGTAGTGCGCTTATCAAGTTGGGAACAACTTTACTGCAGCTTTTTAGTATTGAACTATTGATGAAGTCCATGTGACTTTAAATAACTTCAAGTAATTTAATATAATTAAAATGATTGTTCTGGTACTGTATTATATTTTTCCTTAGTTTATGTATTGGGTTGGGAGGGATATTTACGAGAATTTACCATATGCATTGCCGATCTTTTCTGTTGTTTGGAAAATAGCTGTAACAGCTACACATAAAATCATCAGCGCATAGTTGATCTCTGGGATGTAGACTTGTCCTTCATACTTTGTTGACGTGTGGGTCACACGAACTCGTGGAAAGCAACCTAGAATTTGGGACTGAGCTATAATTGCAAAGGCACCAGATATCATAGCTTGACTTGCAATTATAGCAGCAGCTACAGCCACCACAAATGTTGGCCAATATAATGGACCTGACAACAAAATTCATGAGTCCGCATTAGATTTAATCTTTCAATTGATAATCCATGCCATTCCTTAGTTGATTATTAATGTTCATACCTGGAATTGATTTGTAGAATGTATTTGCAACATTTTCTGGGTGGATACGAAGATATGCAGCTTGTCCAATGTATGCTAGCAACACTGAAGGGAACAGAACTACTGAAAAGCCAATCTGTAGTGCAATAAAACTTTATCTTAAATGCCTAGCTGAAGCAACACAGAAAGCAATTTTGAAGTTTAAGCTTCAAACTATCTCTTTTAGAAGATAAAAAAGTCTTTTGCTTTTTAGGACTGTTTTATCCACTCATTCAAGGAGTTTCTCCAATCTCCACAAGCACAGATTTCCAGAATCTTTCCTCAATGGGTCAGTCAGTGTGTGCATGCATTCAGAAAATTAAAGGCTCAGAATTTGGAAAAAGTGCTCAATTACCTGAACGGCTCTAACATTGAAGTGACCAAGGTCGGCAAACATTGCCTCTGTTCCTGTTTTTTTAAAAATGTAATCCACATTAAAAAAAGTTGATAAAGATTGTACATGTTCTGTTGCTAGCAAAACATTAAATATCGAGACCAGTATATTTGAGCCCCGTTACATACTCTGGGAGCAAAAGTACCTGTAATGCATAAAATAACCCCTCCAAGAGAAATCCATCCCTGCTTTCCATTTCTTTTGAAATAGTCCACAATATATTTTGGATTGAATGCTTTCAGAACACTGGTATCATGTTTGCTCAAATTATAAACTCCAATACCAGCAATCAAGATGAACCATGTCAAGATTATAGGGGCAAATGTGTAACCGACTTTGTCTGTGCCAAACCGCTGAGCAAGAAAGAGGGCAATCAAAATGGCTATTGCGATGCCAGCAATCTGTCCTGTTGATTGGTAAAAATGTCAGATTAAGTTTTCATTGTAAATAGTAAATTTGTTTAAATTATTGCAACTTTCGTTGGTGTGATGCATAAATTGGTGTACCTTGAGTCAATGTTGTTGCTTTTTGCTTGATCCCTCCAACTGCACTAAGCACTGCAAAAGAAATACTTATGGGTTTCTTTTGAAAAACAATCATCCTTAAATATATTATAGTGGCAAATGAATATGCCTTATCAATATATTAGCAGGATAGCTCTCTGTTTTGTTAACTATCCGTCGTATGCCACATTTCTTATCAGATATGAGCAAACCCAGAAAGGAGATTGAACTGACCTGAGATACATGGGGTTAGAACACCATCACCAATCACCATGGATGTTGCCAGGACTGTCACTAGGAAAAGCACGACCTTAAATTTTGGACTGTTTTCCATCTTATTCTTGATCCAATGAGCCCTCTTGATACGATTTGTGGGGGACTCCAACTTATACCGAGAGACCATTGCATCTTCAGCCTGCTGATTAGGTATCAAGCTAATCCTAGCATACCGTGATATCAATGAATAAAGTGCAAATGTTCCTCCTGCAATAATATAAATTGATAATACATGTCAACCTCTCCTATGAAACAAATAATAATGTTTGACTTGGTGGTTTTAATTTTCTTGCAAATTATGTGCATGCTTGCAAACCTAGCATTTTAATTGATTTTGACATATATTGTTAAAAGATGCTAGAGTTTCTATAAAATATATCCTTATGTTCAATAATCCTCAGTAAGGGTAACCCTATTGTGTTTTTCTTCAGAATAAAAATAAAATATACTGTAGTTGAAACCAATGTGGTGGGACTGTGGGAGATTTCAAGTCTAGTTGATTTATCAAATTTTCACTCCTGCCCCCTTTGTGACCGTTCATTTCTATTTTTTTCACATTCTCTTTAAGCAAGACATTGCTTCTCAGTTGTAAAAAAATATTTTCTTCTTAAGTTATCTAAAAATCTTGTCGCCTAGGCAGGCGGACCCAGGTCACCTTGGCAAACAGGTCCGCCTTGACGCCTAGGTGATAAGGTGTACATGTTAGCATGTTGTATCGGTTGGCCCTATGGGCCCTTGGGTAGCAGCCACAGCTCTTAGTCAGGCGCCCTCCGTGGTTAGATGGATGGATGGCTTAGATTAGGCAAGGATCTCATCTGATTGGGTATTACTATAAACCCTAGGATCTCCTTGCCTACATAAGTGTACGTGAGGCTCTGGGCGCAGGTGCAAGCCGAGGTGCAGTGTGCCACGAACGTAACGAAGAATCCGCTTCAGAGCAACCAAATGAATGTCGCGAGGAGCATGCATGTAGAGGCAAACTTGCTGAACTGCATATGCGATGTCCGGGCGGGTGAAGGTGAGATACTGTAGGGCACCTGCCAGGCTGCGGAAGTCCGTCGCATCCGCAGGCTGAAGAAGCTCACCCAGAGGCGACCTTGGGAAGTGTGTCGACGGGGTGGCGCAGGCTTGCAGCGACCATGCTCCGCGATCCAGATGTCCGGCATATCGCCGAGTCAAGGAATCCATCAGGTTGGCGTTGAACATGCATCCCAAGAAAGTGATGAAGCTGACCAAGGTCCTTCATGGAGAACTCGGTCCAGTCTGAACGTCGCCGGCAACGACGATCCGACTGCGGGGGGGTGTTAGCATGTTGTATCGGTTGGCTATGGGCTCGTAGCAACCGCACAGCCTCTTAGGTCAGGCGCCACCTCCGAGGTTAGATGGATGGATGGCTTAGATTAGGCAAGGATCTCATCTGATTGGGTATTACTATAAACCCTAGGATCTCCTTGCCTACATAAGTGTACGTGAGGCTCTGCCTCCATAATCAATCTATTATCTTCCCTACCATATTGCTTTCAGTACACAGCTCGTCTTCCTTGTCATCTTTAAAAAACGACCAGAGGGGTCTAACCCCCGGACATATTTGATGGCTTAATATCCGGCAAACAGATTCGAACCATGGTCGCTAGCTCCACTCTACAATGAGCTAGCCAATTAGACTTGAACCCATTTGCACTGACTAGAAGTTGTTGAGAAAACTTACGGTCATATGGAGCATATTTACTTACCATCACCATTGTCATTAGCTCGCAGGACAATGAAACAATATTTTATCAAGGGAAGGAGAATCACAGTGTAGATAATTAGAGACATGACTCCAAGGAGGTCATCCGTGTTGTTAATCCCGTTTGTAAAGGTGCTGGAGAAAACATAGAGAGGAGAAGTACCCATGTCGCCATAAACCACACCTATGCTTTGGAATGCCAAATGTAGTGTGGTTGCCCAGCCAACCTTCAGTATTAAAGTGCAAACTTTGAATCAGATTGTGTTTGCCACAAAAAATGTGAATCATATGCATTTAATCATGCAATACTTAGATGACTAAGTAGCTATTACAGTGATATGCTCAGTTCCTTCACATAAGATGGTGACTGATATGATAATTTAATTATTATTTTAGGTTGTAGCAGAACTGGACTTGACAAAACTAGACATATATGATCAAGACCTTTTTGTGCACAATGGTTTCTTTATGTGGAATTTACTTTGAAATTTTTTCTTAAACTGATGAGAACTAAAATATTTCCATGCAGTTATGCAACTTCAAGCAATAGAAGCATTGTTGTCTAATTGAACAAGAGTTACTGGAGACCATACCTTGGCTGCATTTGTTGATCCACCAGGAATCTTTCCAGCCTCCATATGCAGTGAATCAAATCTCTGTAATCTCTTTGGTGGCATTTTCTCTGATGCATATTCAGAGTCTGCATCACTGTGAGCAGCTCCATTGCTGCTCGTGTGCTGAGGTTCAGCCATCTCCAAAGTATGGAGTCTTGCTCTGGCCGACCTTTGTTATGTTCTCCATAACTTGGCTTTTATAGGCGTGCTGCGAGGGGCCAACCATGATACCATGCTGTTACTTTCTTGCAGCAGTTGGTGCCTGGCTTGTGATGACGGAGTATGAACGTGAGCTTTCTCTCTTTTTTCAAAGATCAGTATGAACATCTTCTGGGATAGACAGGATGACAAACCGATTTCTCCTTGTGTGCTGTTGAAGTCAGATGCTGTTATCATTCACTTCACTTGCCAAGGTCTTCCTTCAACGCTGTGGCCGTGGATCTTGTGATGTGCTTTACATAAGATGGGAACGTGGCTACGTGGGAGGGCACGGCCACTTTTCTTCATCAGAAGTTGTCGTCACTCGTCACTCGTGAGTGTGGATTTGCACATAACCTTTCCATAAGAATTGGCAATATGACACTTCAGTTCCAATTTTCTCCATATTTATTGACAATGAAAAGAAAACCTGCAAAGCTGGCTAGATGACATGTGTAAAGCTAAAAGTAATATCAATCATGTTGAGTCATATATGGATTAATTATGCGAAATCCAAATCCTTTTTTAAATAACAATTGTGTTTCAATGCATATAGACGTATCTACTACAGCTCTGAAATTGAAATTCTAACGTGAACTTCGCTTTCCTACTTGTTGGTACTTAGATGTTCATTTAGGCAAGTTTGTATTTCATTGCCAATACGTAAGAAGACGGGATCTTGGAACAATGTGTAACGGCCCAAAAGTGGCTGCCAACAGTATTGACTTGGAATCTTCCATACCGTGAGCAGCTATAGTTGGAAAAATTATCAGAGCCAAGGTGTGCTTTTGCAACTTGGTAGTTTTAACTCACTTTCATGCTGAACTGCACCGTGGACTTGACTATTCTTTGTCAAGCAGCATTGGTTGGGGCTTGGGGGAAAGCTCTTTGTGATGGTGGCATGTGGAATATACCACCCGCAACCAGCATATGGATTCCTCGAAGGGATTGACAGCCAACAACTGGTGGGACAAGATCTTTGACCATGTGCGCAATTTGGAAGGTAAGTCTTGGCAACTAAGCTGCTTCTAGAGTTGGTTGAACTTTCCAAGTTTGTAGGCTTTTCTTACTAAGTGTGGCATGGCCAGTGGATTAATAAATAATAAATACCATAATTATAGTGCTGTTAGCTACTTAATATAATTCCATTGTGAGTTCTGCCATGGCAATTGTCCTGGTTTGTGCCTGTTGTCATTGTCAGGGATTAGAAAGGACGTACTTGGATGAGCTCTGTCAAAACTCATATTGACGATTTAGTGATGACTTGGTAGGTGCAGCCTATGCAGCATTCTGGTACAAGACTTCTCTGTGGTCATGAGTTGAGTGCCTTGGCATCTTTCTCCTCATTTTTCCAATCTGGCTCCAGAATAAAACTGCACTTGGAAAAATTAGTGATTGCCTTGCTTGCTGTTTAAAATATCTACTTTGGTTGGTACAAATCAAGAAGCAGTGCGTAGGCTAAGCTAGACATGCTCGGCGCCTGTTTTGACGGGTTGTTAGTTTGTTGGTCGTGTGTATGAATGATGCCATAAATGATCTATGTTATCCAGTCTCCTTTCCATCCAGTTGCAGCCATCCTTCTTGAACCTTGACCAATTTTCATTCTTCTTCAGCAACGGCATGGCCACACCTGTATGTGGATATAGTTGTGGGGTTTTATTTCCTCTAGTAAAAAGTAGATTTATTCTGCCAGATTATTCACATTAAAATGAAAGAATGTTACAGTTACCGATGAATCTCATATTAACACGTGCTGGGATTTTAACATGGGATATACCAAGATAAATCCCATATAACTGTTTCCCTATGAAAGAAGACCATTAGCAGTTGTGGGCTTGTTGCAGCTCTATTGCTCCTGATATATTTATGCGCATGGCCTGAATTAGTCAACAAAACTACTAACAAATCCAGTGGGCTAGAAAAGGCCCATTGCCCACATGGTTAAGCTAGATGGTTGGAAGAAATCCAAGTGAGCTAGAAAGCCCATTTTCTCAGTAGCTTACCGGGCCTTCAATTTTTGCTTCCTTTGACTAGTGGTTAGTGCATTGATTTACTCCAGTTTTTCATTGCTCAGTGATTGCAATTTTTACTGATTTCTGACAGCCAAGTTACCCCAATATTTCACACCTTCACTCGTGGAATCTTACTATACTATGAAATTGTGGTTGCTTTTCAGGCAAAAACAACATATTCTATGACACAGGATTATAGGATAACTCTATTTTATTATATGTTATACTTATTTATTTATATAACAATAAAATACATCATGTTTTGCTAGTGATAAGAGAGAATATGAAACATTTACTTGTTTTTTTTATTCGATAAACATTTTGAACCTCGCCATAAATAAACTTCTATAACTTGATATAAAAAAATTATATCTACTATATCTTTGTATATACATATATTGTACGTTAATATATACATATAATATGTACATGCAGATTCCCAGCTGATAGGCTGCAAAAGTCAGTTTTAATATAGAATCACTGGCGGAGCTACATGTTGGCCAAAAGGGGCCATAGCCCCTCCTTGCCAATTGCAAAAACTATTAACCGGCTTCAAATTGATACTTAGAAATTAAAAAATAAGCACATTAAGCTATAGATTAATCCTAATGGCCCCCTCTTGATTTATGTTCTAGCTCCACGACTGTAGAATAGCTGGCAATAATAAAAATTACCAATTTCAAACCATTTGTTCTGCATACAATAATCTTGACTTTTATATATGTGAACTTGGTGGTTCTGACCCCATAAATTATGACTGAACTCTCCTTAAGTTTAGTATTCGGATGAACTTATTTGATATGCTTGTCGCTCTCAGTGTCACACTAAGGAATTTATATACTAGTACTAGTAGTACACAAGTGGCCCCTCAGGAATTATGCTGCAATTGGTAGTGGAATTCCGAAGGGCGTGTCTTGTCTTTTACAAGTGGGCTCGTTTCTTGCTTTGTTCTTTCCCCCTGTACAAAGCAATTCCATTTTGTTTTCGCTTTAGGTGAATCACTCTTCCTCTGGTCATCCACGTGTCAATTCCAGGCACCCTAAAGGTGCTGGCAACCAGATCATCTGAGCTGTGCTTGACTGCATTTGACTAGTCCTGCATGAAATGAACCTGCCATTATATTGCCAGCCCAGATGTGCGATTCTGAGCTTAGTGGATGCTGCCTTATTTGGATTCTGCATACACTCCAGCCTTCAGTAAAACCTGTGTAGTAGTAGTATGTAGGCTGCTTGGATAAGCTGGCAATCTTCTTAATGAAAGAAATTGCCTAGTCCCTCCTGGATTGGTTCTAATTTTGGATAAGCTGGCAATTTCTATGTGAAGTTCTAATCCAAAGCGATAAGCTTAGTGTTTGTTTCATTTGCTTTATAAAAAAAGCAGGTCAAACTCAAGAATTTAAGATAGAAAGATCGTGTTTGGGACGTTGTGACACAAGATCGGTATTTTCAGCATTGCTAACGCGTTACCTGCCACCAATTTCTTGCATGATAGGATATTATTTTGAAAATGATTTGCTTATACGATGACACAGGTAGCAGTTCAATGCTGACAGGGATGATGATGGAGCAGTTGTGTGGACGTTGAGGTAGAGAACGCCGGCTACATGTCGAAGTCCAAATCCTGGGTAATGTTATTTGAGCTTCACATTTCCAGCTTTACTTGCTTTAAACTGAATTCAAGCTTTAACTTACTTGATAGTGACACAAATATAAGATTTTAACCTCCGACTGAGCTAGCGTTACTTATGAAATACTTGATCCCATATTTTTGAAGTTGCATTAGGTTTTGAATAGAAGGTGACGTCATTCCAACCGAGCTAGCCTTGTATTCTATTTTTAGGATTAGTAACAAAGAACTTACTGTATTAGCAGATTTAGTATTACAATCCTTTTTTTTGGTCTGAAACAGAGTTAGTATAATGCCTCTTTAGTGATCGTGCCTAGCTAGGATAAGGTTTTCAGTGCATGAACCCATCTTCTTTCACACACAAAAGAAGAAATCATTGTTGATGAGATCCTGTTACAGTAACATTAGGTCTGGTGGATAGCATCAATCATTTATCAGCCACACCGCACTTAATCGCGATGGATAACCTATCTGGTCCCTGCCTGGAACGCCCTCGTTTCTCGCCTGCCGAATACTAGTAGAGAGAAAAGAAAAATCCGGAAATGGGAGGCGACGGGGACAGGAACCGGGGAGCAGGGGATGCATCCGTCCGTCCGTCCAGCGCACGCACTAGCCCAAGTGTGCACGCGAGCACAAACTCGCCGCCTTCGCCTTTATTTCCTCCCTGTTTGAGTTTTGAATAACCACCAGCGACAAAGCTTGTATAGTCAAGCCCCTCATGGCCTGGTCAAACTAATGGGGATAATCGTAGCTGTTGACACCCCGGCCAAGCCCCTTTGAATACTTGAACAGTTCAGTAGACTGAGTGACTACTGTAATCCATGAGATAGATTCTGTAGTGTCACGTTAGGTTTGTCCGTAATTCAGGTTTGTCTCTTCTTTAGAAGAGGAGGGGGAAAAACTGCAAACACATATATGCTGCTGACGTAGTAGAGGTAAGTAAAATCACACTTTGGAAACTCACCAGGTGGACTGACCTAAACTAAAGAAAACAAAACACTTGGTAGGAAAAAAAAAAGGTGAAAAACAAGCGCTACAGACAGACACGAACATGGTGGTATAAACCAACAAGAAAGAACAAGGCGACCAGGTAGAGACAAGACTTGCTTGGTTGCCGAGAGGCGCGGCCGTCACCGTCACCCGGGCCGGGGGGCGCGTCGCCTCTGCCTTTGCCTTGCCGCCCGCGCCCGGCTTCTTCACTCCAGCACGAGGCAGCTTTCTTCCTTCCTGGGAAGCTTCGTCGTCGTCCGCGGGCGCAGCGGATGCGATGCGACCCTCGGATCCCGCGAATCGTCGTGCATCCCCGGTGGAGGGAGGGGCCCAAGCCCAACCCGCGCCGACAGCGACGCTTGAGAGGGAGCCGGGGCACGTGATCGGCCGCTCGCGCGCGGTGAATCATAGGCGTGGCGCGGGGAAAGGTAAGGCGGTTGCGGTTGGGCCGGGGCTTCCCCACCACCACGCACGCTCGCCGCTCCGGTGGTGCCATCCGTCCGCGTGTGCGCGCCGCGCCGCCCCGACGGCGACGCGGCCGGCCGGCGCGACGTGGTTGCGTGCGCGCCGCGGGACGGGTCGCCGTCCGCCGGTGGACGGATGGATGGAGCTCCGTCGAAGCAGAGGCCGCCACGCCACCCTCTC